>KZ651587.1:106483-133965 GCA_001010745.2 Gerris buenoi | reverse complement strand
AAATTTTTTTTAATGAGTCTAGTTTTTTTATATATAATAATATGTAAATTAATAATAAATAAACGATACAAAAGTCTTAACAAAAAAAAAAGTTGTAAATTTTAATTATTTTGAAGAACTTGTCATTTTTTTGTTGATTTTTTAAAAAGATTAATTACAATATTTTATTTTTCTTTTTCAGGTTATTTTTTATTATTATTTTAACACAATTTTGTACAAATTAGCGATTGTTTTTCTTTAGGCAGGGATATAAAAAAAATAAATAAATAAATAGTTCAATATTTAAAATATAAATATTGTGTGTCTCAATGTGTTGCCATATTAAAAAATATAAATGTACCTACTTAGTTGGGATATTTTAATAATAAAAAAATTATTTAAAGAATTTTTTTTCTTGTTTTTTAGGCATATACTAAAAAAATAAAAAATTATTGTGCCTACAATGTGGAAAAAAAATAGTTATTAGATGTAAGAGCTTGTGTCTAAAAACCATAGTGAGAATAAAGAGAACGATTTCTGTTTTTTGTTTATTTTATTTGTTTTTTTATTTTCTCCAATTTTTGTGTGATTGATTGTTTGTTCACGCATTTCTTTGTGAAAAGGTAATCGAAGCGTGCTTCTTACATTTATCAAAATTAGTATCGTTTTTGGGCAACATTTACGCGTGTAATTGTAACGAGTAAAAGTTATTGAAATTTACCATATTTTGTTTCTTGTACCTGTACCAATGCTGAGGCTAAATTCATCATAACAGTGTTAACAGTTCAAACGTCCACACGCAACGCTTGCTTCAAGATTCAAATTTGAAATTTGACTCTTAAAATAATTTATTCTTATTCTGTTTCATCGAAATCGTTTTTTGTCAAATATCTTTTTAGGGTCGGATGGTCATCCTTGAAATGCTGAGGGTGATAGTTTTTCGCATTATGGTTCATTTCTCCCGAACCGTTTACGCTAGAGAGTTGATATTTGAACCACTGGTGATACTTTTTATTAACCTACACACAGTAAAAAAAATATATAGAAAAGTTAAACATTTTATACGGGGATGTGTAATTCGCACATATTTTATGCATATCATCTTTTCATAGGCCGATGGAAATTTATGGGAATAAATTAATTTATCTATTTGCTATTACCGTTATTGACAACTTACTCCAGTAGTTCTAACGTATCATTAATAAGACTTCCTATAAATCGTTTAATGTACTGTAGACACAGGCATGCAAATTTTCAACTTAATACAAGTTCATTTATAGTGCATCTACACATTTGCGGTCGTGATTTGCCTCGTAACTATCCAACATTCCTGAGAAAGGCAGCATTACGTTTGACCCCACAACACAAATAACCATTGTATACAATTTACTCTGTCTCGGCCAGGCGTGAGCGCCACGACGGCGAGGCGAATGACAAGTGATACACATTCTTCTCGCCACTCGATGAGACAACCACTTTGGTCTGGAGCTTACCGTAACGGAAGCTTTGTGATCGTTCTGAAGAACATATATTTTTTAAAAAAAAATATTTATCTCGGGTTGGAAGACAGCAACATCTTCCCATTTGTGACTAGTGATAGTCGGTGAACCTTGTCTCACATCCCGATATTTATCAAACTGAGAGTGTCAACAATGGTTTTCCAGGCCGAAGCCTGGCGGCACAAACTATGTCGAGCAGCTTCCCATAATATGTTTAGGCAATGCTAGGTTTAGCGGAGGTGGTCTGAAATTTAAAACTAGAGCTGCGTGGCCGTGGAAAGCGGTCACCCATCTAAATACTGACTACTCCAGATTCTGCTTATTGCTGGGCCTTCTTTTCCCTTATGTGCCTTAACAACTACTCGTTCGGTTTTATGAAATTTAGATGGAAGGTCAAAATTAGGCCATTTTTGATCTCCTATAAGTTCCATCCTCTTGCGCTCATTGGTTCTTCTTCCACATGCGCACATTGTTTTTTATTAACACATCTCTTATGATGACATCTGATTTTTAAGAAATTGGGATGTTTTGTCAAATGCAACCCACAGATGGTCCTATGATAATACTTCTCATTATATTATGCTATATTAATGGAAAAAACCAAAATGTTTGACGGATTTGCAAAGATAGGGGAGGGGGATATAATAAAGTAGACAATAATGGGTTAACAGCATAACATCGCATCGATTTGAGGACGCAGCGTTGAATCTGCTTCCATTTATTTATTTAAATTGCAATAACTCAATAACTCAGTGAATAATCAAACTCACGTAAACCTGAAACGTACTGCCCGACGCGACGTTCCAGCTTAAATTTGTACCTTCTTCAAAGGGTATTCACCTTCAAATGACAATGGAACACATTTGGATAAACTGTGACCCAACTAAACCCCTACAGCACAGCATTAACAGACAATGCTAATCCTAAAAAAAATATGTGTGCTCTCACGCATTAGAAGTGAAACTTAAGTTCTATAATGCATTGCTCTCTTTCATTTTTATGTTTTGACGAATTTATTATTTCAAGTTTAAGAAGTTTAGTCCAGTCAAAACAAACAAAAAAAATAGCTAAATTCGCAAAGCGTGATGTAGTTCTGATTTTTTTATATGTTGTTTGGACCAGTTAGGGTAGTGTGATCCTAAGTTTGCAGCTTCGAAAAACCTGTGCTAGCTGCGTAATAGCTGAAAAACTGAAAAATGTTCGTACTTGTTTCAGTTTTTGCCATATAACTCGTAAACTAGGAGTTTGGCGGGGTTAGGAGTTATTTTCATTTTTAAAGTACAGTAAATTTGCAGCAGCATAAGCTCAACCGGAGTACTTTACGACCAATAGGTTCCGAGATATGACACTTCAAAAATTGGCTATGTTTTTCATTAAAAGGCGTTGCTCTAGTTTAGGGCCAAATATTGGCCTAAAACAGCCCTCCTACGAGAAAAGTCATAAGAAACAAATTTGTAGTAAATTTAATTGGATTTCTCTTAAGTACAAAACGAAGTATGTAGGCCCAGTAGTTCAGGTGCAATTGTAAAACTTACAAATACAGAATACAGAATATTAGGCAAGTCATATTAGACCTATAATTCGCAAAGCTTGATGTAGTTATGATTTTTTGATATGTTGTACGGACTAGTTAGGGTAGTGTGATCCTAAATTTGCAGCTTCGAAAAACCTGTGCTAGCTGCGTAATAGCTGAAAAAATAAAAAAATTGGACTTTTTTCAGTTTTTGCTTCATACCTCGTAAACTATACGTTGTTCGATGTTAGTTGTTCTAACTATTTTTTTAGTTCAGTAAATTTGCTGCAGCATAAGCTCAACCGGAGCTCTGTGCGACCAATAAGTTCCGAGATGTGGCAATTTCCAAATCAGAAATTTTTGTCAAAAAATTGATATTTTAAGTACTTCTCTCGTTTCGGGGCAAATATCGGCGTAAAACTATTGACCTAAGAGAAAAGTCATAAGGAATGAAGTTGTAGTAAATATAATTGGCTTCTTTTTACAAACATTGACAACTCTGTACGTCCAATAGTAACCGAGATACGGCACTTCAAAAGTTGACTATGTTTTTCAAAAAATGGAAATTTTAAATATTTCTCTCGTTTAGGGCCAAATATCGGCATAAAGAAGCCCACGTACAAGAAAATTTATAATAAACAAGTTTGTAGTAAATTTAATTGGCTTTCTCTAAAGTACAAATTAGGTCCACATCCTCTGCAACTACGATCACGTTCTCGTAGAATGTGCTTTTGTCGAAGGCGGTTCGGATGATGTCGCAGTCGGCATCTTCTGTCGCTATCTTGGTTTCTATATCCTCGAGTTCAAACACAGAGCACAATAGGTCAATGAGGCCTCGTTTATTTGGAGTCGTTGGCTAGTGGTTTCTCCTGGGGCACTTTGATGATGGCGATGAGTCAAACACAATCTCGTTGAAGGATAGGGCAGCGTAACAACGCAATCGTTCTACGGTTTTGGTCATTGTGCTCCCATGTCTGGCGATTCGTGATGAACTTGCAATGCCATTATAAGGTTAAGCCTTTTTTTTAACCCAATTACATTTCACACAATTTAATTTCTTAGACCCAGAAAACCAAATTACCTCAACAACTTCCATCAGTCCCGGAATACGACCTGATGGTTATCTACCAAGACCCTCGAAATAAAAATCATTAAGCATCGATGATTGTATAGGTCAATTTGTTTTAATAAATGTACATATATATTATTGTTCTTCTCCACCGTTACCATAAATCTATGAAATTTTTCTTCGTCGAATGCCCACAAATTGCTATTAGCAGTGTTTAGGATAATTTATTCAAAAATCCAATTTTCTATTTTTGTGATTTTTACGATTGCACCTGAACTAAAGGCCTACAGACTTCATTTTGTACTTAAGAGAACGCCAATTAAATTTACTACAAATTTGTTTCTTATGAATTTTCTCGTAGGTGGGCTGCTTTATGCCGATATTTGGCCCGAAACGAGAGAAATACTTAAAATTTCCATTTTTTGAAAATCATAGTCAATTTTTGAAGTGCCGTATCTCGGAACCTATTGGCCGTACAGTATTCCAGTTGAGCTTATGCTGCTGCAAATTTACTGTACTTTAAAAATGAAAATAACTCTTAACCCCGTCAAACTCCTAGTTTACGAGTTATGTGGCAAAAACTGAAACAAGTACAGTTTTCAGTTTTTCAGCTATTACGCAGCTAGCACAGGTTTTTCGAAGCTGCAAACTTAGGATCACACTACCCTAACAGGTCCAAACAACATATAAAAATATTAGAACTACATCACGCTTTGCGAATTTAATGTCTAATTTGACTGGACTAGTTGTAGTATTTTTTGTTTTGTATTTTGAAAGTGACATGTTGTCAAGTGTCATTCTTGTTTTATGATGTGATAATAAACTATTCTTATTGGGTGTATATGACCTAGTTGTCTGACACCCTAACAAAGCAATAAATAAATAAATAAACTATTCTTAAAGCCACTATAAAGGATACTTCATTATGGCGACGAGAAAAGGGCGGAAACCACGGAATATCAGGCAAGAATCTCCAGATGATGGGGAACATGACGGAGCGGCACCGTCAAAAGAATCTCACCAAAAGAAACGGATCGGCTGTGTCAGATCTGGACTTCGATGACAGAACACAACCAGATACGCAGAATGATCAAGGTCAGTCGGGTTTGATGTCTAATGATGGGTAATCGGGGTTAGCACTGCCCAGGAGGGTATTATTAAAAGATTTTAAATTTTGCCCCTTCGACCCATCTATGGAGGAGTGGGAATATTACATCAGTCAGTTCGAAACAGAACTAATGTTATTTGGACTGAGCAGTAATATTTACTCCCAAGCTAAAGCTATTATTTTACTATCAAAAATAGGACCTATATCTTATAAGTTATTAATTGACCAGTTTAAACCAAGAGACATTCGTAATGTTAAATACGGAGAATTAAAGGGTATGCTAGAGAGATACTATAGAAAACAAATCTTTATTCAGAGCGAGCGAAGAGAATTTAGTTTAACATATCGCCAAGTGGACGAATCCATACAAAAATTTGTAAACAAATTAAGAGCTATAGCAGGTATAGGTGAGTTCGGAAAAACATATGAGGAAAGAATCAGAGACCAATTTTTTGTTGGCATTAATGAAACAAAATGGCAGCACGAATTAATAAAGCAATTTTCTTCGAATGATGCAACGTTAAAAGAAGTGGAAGGGGCAGCTATGCTTCTTGAACAAGCCACGACTCAACATAAGAGGTTGAAAGATTTAGAGAGTGGAGGATCCCAATCGGTTAGGGTAGAACAAATAAATGAAGTTCAGGGGCGTAAGATAGTTAAAGGTAATAAGGGTGATAAGAAGAAACCTAGAACCTTAGATCGAGAGAAAGACTGTTTAGCTTGTGGCTGGAATAAGCATAAGATCGGAGTAAACTGTCCAGCTAAAAACGAAACTTGTAGGGCTTGTAACCAGAGAACCCATTTTGCACGAGTTTGTGTAAATAAAGGAAGAGCTGTTATCTTGAGGAAGTCAGAAAAAGATATTAGGAATATTGAACAAGGAGAAAATAGTGAATCAGAAAAGGAAGTTTCAGAATTCATTAGGAGAGTTGGTAAACAGAAAGCTAACCGAGTCATGCTGACAATAAATATAAATTCTAAAGATATAGAGATGCTCTATGATCCCGGAGCGTCCACTACTGTAATTAGTGAAGAAATGTGGAAGTTGATTCGCTCACCACATTTATCACCGGCCCCAAATTTAAAAGCATATACGGGGGTCCCAGTTCGTACTTTGGGAACAGCTAAAGTTGTGGTTCGGGCATTTGGTCAACAAAAGAAATTAAATGTAACCGTTGTACCGGATAAAGAGATTTCGCTTTTTGGGTTAGATTGGGTTTTAGAATTTGGATTGCCACTTCCAGAGGGGGCTGTTGTGCGCAATATAAAAATTCAATCAAAGAATGAAAACATAGAGGAAACTTTGAAAGATTTTAAGGAGCTTTTTGATCCAATATTAGGTAAAATAAAGGGATTCAAGGCTAGAATCCATTTATCAGAGAAAGCAGTGCCAAAGGTGTTCAAGGTTCGACCAGTACCATTTGCGTTGAAGAAGTTAGTAGAAGCGGAGTTGACCAGGCTGGTTAAAATTGGAGTGATAGAGCAGGTAGACCCAACAAAAAGTCCTGTGCAGTGGGCCTCCCCTATAGTTACTGTTGTCAAGCCTCAAGCCTACAGGGGAGGTTCGTATCTGTGGTGATTTTAAAGTTTCTATAAATCCATTTGTTCTTTTAGAGAAATACCCACTGCCACGGTTCGAGGAAATAACTGCCAAGTTAAGTTGGGGACGATATAATTCTGTAATAGACCTTAAAGATGCTTGTTTACAGTTAGAAGAGGATGAAAACGATCAAAGCTTACTAACTATAGCGACACATCTTGGTTATTTTAAGTATAAAAGGTTACCATTCGGAGTAAATTTGGCCCCTGCATTGTTTCAAAGAACTCAGGACAAGATTTTAGCTAGAGTAAACGGTATAGCGTGCTATTTATATGACATCATCATAGTTGGAAGCACCATCGAGGAGCACAATATGAGGCTAAGAGATGTTTTAGTAAAGCTGAAAGAAACTGGCATTCTTATACAAAAGGAGAAGTGTAAGTGGTTACAAAAAGAAGTAACATACCTGGGACATAACATCGACAGCGGGGGAGTACATCCGACTAATGAGCATGTAGCAGCAATAAAAAATTTAAAACGGCCCTCAAGTGTATCAGAATACATAAAGAAGAGCTTAGATCATTTATAGGGTCGGTGAACTACGATCGTTTTGTACCTCATTTGCAATCTTTATGCGCCCCATTATATAGATTAACTAAAAAAGGAGGTTGTGGTCGGGGACAAATCAAGAAGAAATAGTATTTATTAAATTACGGAATTTTTTATCGTCATCACTCACATTAGTACATTTTGATGAGAAGATGCCATTAGTGTTAAGTTGTGATGCAAGTGGGGTGGGGCTAGGCGCAGTATTAGCTCACAGATTCCCAGATAATACAGAGAGGCCAATAGCGTTTGTGTCTAGAAAATTGACTCCAGCAGAAACACGATATGCTACAATAGAGAAAGAAGCTTTAGCGACAATTTTTTGACGTTTCAAAATTTAACCAGTACTTGTTTGGGACAAAATTCGTAATTAAAACAGATCATCGACCATTGGAATTCATTTTCGGGGAGGGAAAAGAAATTCCTAAGACTACAACCAACAGAATTGCCCGATGGGCTCTCTTTCTATCAGCTTACTGCTACAGTATTGAATACAAACAAGGGAAAGATAATGCGCCTGTGGACGCTTTATCTAGATTGCCAAATGAGACAGAAGAACCTTCAGACATTAAAGCTGTAGGAGCGAATGGACACCTGTTTCATTTGAGAATGGTGGATCTGGTCGTTACAAGGAAAGAACTTCAGCTTGCTACTGCTCGGGATAAGGTGTTGAAAAAAGTTGCACAATTTATGCAGACAGGTTAGCCAGAAAATAAGAGAGAAATAGCACAAGAATTGTGGTCTTATTTTGAGAAGAAAGAGAAGTTATCGATGGAAGAACAGGTCATCTTGTGGTTGGGAAGAATCGTGGTTCCAGGAGAAATGAGGTCAACAATGCTAGGTATATTGCACGAAGGACACCCAGGAACTACAGCTATGAAGAGTTCGGCAACATTTTATTTTCGGTGGCCAGCCTGAGATAGGGATATAGAAGAATTCGTAAAGCTGTGTGTAGCATGCCAAGAGAATAGATGCCCACTTTTTTCTTGGACAATCCCACCAAAACCATGGGCTAGGATCCACATCGATTACGCTGGGCCATTTTTGGGCAAGTATTGGCTTATCGTTGTGGATGCGTTCTTTAAATGGTTGGAGATATACCCCACTAATTCACCAAACTATCAAAATTCTTCGCGAAATATTCGGAAGATTTGGCCTGCTAGGAAGTAGTATCGGACAATGGTCCACAATTTAGCTCTACGGAATTTAAGGCATTCTGTAAAAATAATGGGATAAAGCAGATATTGATAACACCTTACCATCCTCGTTCAAATGGTTTGGCCGAAAGGTTTGTGAGGACGTTCGATGAAAATATGAAAACAGCTAAAAAGGCAGGCACCGAGTTGGACTTGAGATTACAGCAGTTCCTTCTTTTCTTGCAAATAGAAATACACCTAATAGAGCTGCTGGAAGAACTCCTTCTGAACTCTTACTAGGTCACCGCGTGGTAACACGACTTGATCTCGTAGACATAGACATGGTTCGACAGAAAATCTTCCATGATAAAGGTCCAAGAACGAAAAATAAGTTTTTTTCAGTCGGAGATAGAGTATGGGCTTTGCGAAAGGATGGAAAAGGCTACGAAGAAGGAGAAGCCGTGGGAAAAACTGGCGACCTCTCGTACAGAGTGAGAATTGGTGATACCATACAGCGGAAGCATGGTGACCAGCTTCGAGAGAACATCCCAGCTTTTGAAAAAGGGGGTAAAATGTAGTATTTTTATGTTTTGTATTTTGAAAGTGACATGTTGTCAAGTGTCATTCTTGTTTTATGATGTGATAATAAACTATTCTTAAAGCCACTATAAAGGATACTTCAGAAATGGTTATGGGAAATGGGAAATTTAATTGAAAAAAAAATATTGCTACGCTAAGGCAACCACATTTATTCCAATAAAAATAAATGTTTGTATTGATTTGCTGGTCTTTAAATAGATAAAAACAATTAATCAGTAAAAATGTTACACTTGGACGAGTCTTGAATCGCAAACTTCGTAACACGATTTCACTATATGAAAAAATTCACTCTACCGCCGCCAAAGAAGTTTCACTTCAAAAAATAGTCAAAATAGAATAGTTGAATTATGAAATAGAATGNTAATTTTTTTTTTTGGGGGGGGGGGGACGTTTAACTGAGTTATAGATAGACTGTTTTCAAATAAAGGAGGAAGCCTCGTTCTTCTTTTTACATATTTTCTAGGTTTCAAGCCCATTTCCCGTCATTGTAATTTCATTAGGTCTGCCGGAAATCTGCAGACAGAATAAAAAAATTATATATATAATAAAAAAATGGTAGATATAACCGAATTAGTCCAAGAGATGAAATATTGTAATAATAATTATGCAAAATTCAACCCCCCATTTCACCCCCGTGTAACTAAGTTTTTCCCCTCCCCCATTATTGGAATTACCATTCCATGCTTCCGAGTCAACTTAGGGCCATTAAGACTCCTCAGTAAGGGATGAAATATTAAAGATTTCCCGAAAATTGACAAGTTTACTTAGGCTTACTTAGTATGCGGGGTCAGTACCTCATTTCAGCTTTTTTAGGATAAAAATGTCGACCTCCCCAACCCCACCAAGTTCGTAAAAAAGGGCCACCCCCCTCCCACCCCTTCTCATCACAATTTCACTCTCTTTCACATTAAAATGTTATTATAATATGCCCTCTATAACTTTAAGGAGATGAACAAGAAGATAAAAAAATCCTTTAAATTAAATTGAATAAAAGGAAAAAAATTATATTTGTTCTTTTCTTTTGATGTTTGTTTTATTTAATAAATTTATTTTAGTTATATATTTATGGCTAATTTCTCTCCATAGTAATTTCCAAATTCCATTGAATCACAAAACTCATTAAGTGTTCTTCTAGCTTTTTTTGAGCTACATACTCGAAATTTTGTAGGAAGGTTTACCTACTTTTGATGGAAGTAACCACTACAAAAAGGTTTTCGATTCGACAATTTGTGTTAATATGGCGACGACATATAAAAAGCTTAGCCGCTGTAGAAGGACCAAATTGAATAAAACAAATGATAAACTTTGTAAATGACTAGTGTTGCTCGAAGGGAAGAAGAGTGAATTTATTTGACAGCTTCTCCTTGGTATAATAATAAGAAAGATATATTCAATTCGCCTCTTGTACGAGCGTTGTTAAGATTTAAGTGGGGGAAAACTTTTGCACAGTTTTACAGTTTTGAATAGACAGTTGTGACACCTTGGACCAGGGAAAGAGAAACGAGGAACTCGATATCCACCGAAAAGGCCTGTATAAAATTCTCCAACCCAGTCGGAATTCGAACCTGTGACCTCCATATCTTCTAATAAGTGACAAGCCCCTTCGCCATCACGTTTCGTGTGTTGGTAGCCTGGGCAAGAAGTCAGAAAAAAGGTGATTGGGATTGTTTGTCTTATTAGTTCCCCTTTTTGCCGCACACTAGACACTAGAACTAGACCATAACTTTTTGTTAACTCTCATCTCAAAATGAAAGGAGATTCTTCACTATTACGATAGTAAAAGGGAAGAATCTATTTTCATTTCGATAGTGAATGTTATGAGTTATGATAGTTCTATTATCGTAACCACCAAATTAGAATGTATAATTGTAATTTGTTGCATGTCCAATTAATGAGAAGGTAGGTTTCATCCACTGCCTTTTGCATTTTTTGAAAAGCAATCGCGATAATGTGAGCCCTTATGAGTTATACTATCAAGTGCACAGACATGGTAAGTGTAGGATTGCTCTTTTGTTAGGTTTATTATCAACACTGGTTCAACTAAATACAACCATATTTAGAGCATTGAATATTCAAATTGGAATTTCTTGGGAAATCAGAATCACTAAATTCGTCTATGAATTAGGGTATCTATACGAAAACATCGTGATGCTGATATTGTTATGATTTTAGATTTTACTTTTTTTGTGTGTGAGGTACACATTTTCAACCGACGACCTAGTAAGAATACATTCAAAGAGTATGTATTTCCATATTAAATGCAAACTAAGCGTGTTTTATTTGTATTATATATAATGTGTATATGCATATTTTTAAATATATTTATTTGGTGAAGAAGAATCAAACAACGATTGCGCTGCATTCTATTGGTTTTAAAAGGAACTAATTTAGTACGATGAATATCCGTTAGAATGCAGGACGATAACCTTCAGTAGTTAACATGCAAGCAGCAAGCATGTTATTATTTCGTGAATTGACCTTATTAATATATATTAAAGAAAAAAAAACTTTATTTCTGAGTTTTGGAAAACCTCGTTTTTCCCACATTTTTATAATAGTAATTATTGAACTCACCGGAAATTATAAGTGATACACAACATCATAAGAAAGGCGATTTTTGCATACCAGTTACTCGTTGCTGACCTTATGAACTGAAGCATTTTACTACCACAAAAAAATGTATTCTTAAAAATAGGTATGTACATATAAATAGGTATATAATGTAAAATCTAAATACCAGTCACACATCACGATATCTCTGAAACCACTGGATTCTGGATTAATAGTCATAATATTTTGTAGGTCCTCTTAGCCCTTAGATGCTCGATTTAAAATCTTTTTATTATCAGCCATCTTGATTCAAGATGGCGATGGCGGTCATTTATAAGAAGAAATCTTTAGAGCCAATTGCACTACAACGTTGCACTAGAAGTTAGCTTCCTTTTGTGACATTAATGACCTTGGTAAATGTGTTTTCTAATTGGCCGTTTTAATTCAAGTTAATGGATTTTCTGAAATTAGATCCAAGTGAGGAAGTAAGGAATAGAACAAAGTAAAAGAAAAAAAGGGAAATTGCGCCTAGACTGATCTTCTGAAGTTAGGAAGTGAATACTTTTTAGGAAAAGGTGAAAGCATATTTGTATATTATTAAAGCATCCCATTGAGAAAGATATTTTCTACACTTATCGCTAAAGAAAGTGGGAACCTGGATAAGAAAGAAACCTCCCTGGACTGCATAGAAGTGCATACACAACCCACAGCCAACCAGACTGTCGAGTCAGCGAGAGTACGTCTCCGTGCGTCATTCTCTTCTTGCCAGCCCTCGGTACATGAAACCATAACCCCATCAAATAAAAAAAAAAAAAATCATCATTAAAATTAACAGACTTAGCAACGAAGCACGGGAATCCAGCTATATTAGGATATTGAAGTATTTTGACATTAAAAAATTAAATGTATTTAATTGTGCATAATAGAAACAAATCATGTTAAACGTAACCACATGCAATTAAAACCTGGCAATTCTGCACATTTACAATCTCCTAAAAAATTACCTGCTCTTATTTTAGCATCAGCGGCACCTATACAAGTCCTGTTTTAAAGAATACCTGTCATAGAATACCTGCAGTGGTGCCACTAGAACTTTTTTATGGGGGCTGGAACCTAGACCGTTAAAAGTAGAATTCGTGACGAGGGGGGGGGGGTTGTATAGTCTAAAGGCCCCCATACACGGTCAAAATGTTTGCGCAAACATAAAGTTTGACGTGTATGGTGTATGGCCTAAATTTGGCCGACATCAAGTTTGCGCAAAATGTTTGATCGTGTATAACTGATATAATTGTTGCAGATTTCTAATATGATTTTAATTAAATAACAGAAGGTTGAGGTTTGAATAAGGAATGATTTTATTTTTTATTTATACATAAAAAGAAATAGTTTACTTGTGCAACTTGTGTAACTTGTACATACTTGACATTATGTCAAGTTAATGTCTAATAAATCCAACAATAATTATGTCTCTGCATCTCTTCATTAATAACAAAGTAGGTCGTAAATCAAATTGGCGACTCTAGCTTGAGAGAAAGTACGGGATTAGTAAAGTACCGCAGTATGTCTTGTGATAAACCACTGTGATTGCCTCCAAGACCTTAGACCGGAAGATCTAACATAATAAGATAAGACCATGCAGTCTAACTCGTTCTTCTCAATATTAATTGCAAATTCATTCACACTATCGATATTTGTTAAGACAATAATCGATACTTTATATAAAATATATTTAAACTAACCAATTATTACTATTTTTATTATGCGATGGCGCAATCATTGGATAGATCTACGTCTACACGTTTTTAGGTCTCTTTAAATCAAATAAGTTTTAAGTATTTAAAAATAACTGTGAAGATTGTGATTGTAGATTATCTACTGTGAATTAAATAAAAATTTAGGATAGCGAGATTAATCGTAGTAAAAATAAAAAAATCAAGGATTTACCACCGTTGGTAACACTGTAATCATCAAAAATTTTTTTGATTAAATCAATAACTTTTTTATTAAATGAATCTTTTTGGAGGTATTCTCGATTATTTTTTTATATGATATCGACTGTAGGAATAACAGTATCGATAGAATGACACTTAGGAAGGAAGAATATGTAGGCGAAGGATGGAGTTTAGAGTGGGAGTTTGAAATCCGTCCGGTTTGATAGCGATGTCCTGGATACAGAACTCGGTCAGTGGTGTCTTTACAGTCATGTCCTTGACACTCAGGATAACCATCCTTACTCTAGCTCTCGCCTCTACGTCTTCAGCCAATCCCATCGCCAGGGCACTGGCATCCACCGCACGAGGTAACCATTCTTATGTTTATTTTATATATTTTTATATGAATACATAGCTAATATTAATTTGTAACTATGTTTTCCTCATGTCAACTCAGAAGATGATGATTCCTCAAATAATCTCAGCGATGACATTTCTCTATCACTTTATAATCACTACCTCTTTAGACCATTCCTTTTTTTTCTTACACCGCTCACAAAAAGGGCGACACTGAAAAGCCAAGGGTCCCGTTAAAAATCCCTGTTAAAAATTATGATATGTGTCTGAGTGCTTTCTTAGAATGCAGTTTCTTCTTAGAAACTCCCAATAATTCTACTAAGACCCTGATAAGATTATAAAACGTCAGAGATTTAAAATTCATTTTTTGAAGATTTACCAACTTCAGAAAATGACGTCTTTTATTGGTCTCTGACGAGAAAATTTCCTTACTTACATTATTTGTTGCTAGGAAATAGGAAATGTTGCTCCCATTAATTTAGAGAGCAGATTTCTATTCACATCCTCAAGTAGAGATATCATTGTACAATAACGGTATTTATATCTTGCACAAAACTGCGCACTTCTTTAATCTTTCAGCTTTTATTTTTTATATTTTTCAGAGAAAACAAAATTGTTAATTTCTAAAATCTCTTTCATCCTGAATATACGTAAACACTACGTGGAAAAATTATCATTTAAATTATTTTAAAATAATTTAAATTATTTTAAATTCCATCTAAAATAATTTATAATTAAATTAGATGGAATTTAACTATAAACCTAAGAAAACACCTAAACTTATAAGGATTAGTTTAGTAGCTGACCGCTGACCTCATCGGGATTGTGTTATTTCTTAAGACTCTCGTTTGGCGAAATCTGTGGTGAACTCTGTGATAATCTCTGTGTAGTTTGCACGTTTTGAAATTCCCTGGGTCAAAAAAAGATTGTTATTAAAAATGTCGGTCGTGAAGCCTAAACTACTAAGCCGATTTCGATTAAATTTGGCATACATATTAAAAAAAATTATACCCTAAGGGGTATAATTTTTAAGAAGGGCAATCTTGCCCTTCTTTAGAATAAATTTTAGCTCCGACTTTGAAGGCGATACCTGACAGTGTAGTTTAATTAGTTCAGCATTCGACCGGCGTTAAAAAGGTCCATGAAAATCCTACAGGCTAGGCAGAGTGAAATTTTTATCGATAATTTTAATTTCATAATATTATTCTGTACGTAGATTGTCTAAGGTTAGCAACCAGTTTGTACCGTTGGTTTTTATTGTGATTTCAGTTCTGAATTTCTTCCCGATACCAGTTCAGGACGAGTGTTTGGCGGATGACGGCAGGAGATCAGGTAACTCAAATTATATATCCATTAGATTTTGACCTTAATTCACTTTACATCTAGCAATTATAGCGTAAAAGTAAACAGCCATTATTATAAAATTTTCACATACATGACGCATGTCTAAACATAGATTCACTAATCTACTAAAAGCATTTTATCGACTTTAAATATTATGTGTTTGAATTTTAGAGAAAACATTTAAAAGAGAAAACTTATCGTGCTAAAGTTTTAAGTAAATTATATCAATTAGATATTTTACTTTATTTTTAATTTTATTGCATCTCTATACCTAACTTCTGCAAAGTACAGAGTTATTAATTCTTGTATTCTCTAAGACAGTGTTAACCAATAACCACGTATAAATTTCTAACTATATAAACTAGATACACAAATCTATATAATACTAATTGAAATAAACAATTATTTTACAGATGTCTAATTTTTTAAACATTTATTATTGTCATTTCTTCCTCGCATGGTCACATGAATATAAAATAAAGAAATGAGATAGACTTAAAAAAAAGCAATGTTTTATTAGTTATTCAAATATTGCATTAAGCCTTGTCCACACTAGTAGACATGTTGCGCGATTTTTGTCTCAGAGACATGTCTAGCGATTTTTCTATAGACATCGGCTAGACAAACGGCGTCTACGGTCTCGCTGCAGGACCAAACATCGCATGTCTATGGTTTTCCATTCGAAATGGTAGACACGGTGCAACGGTAGTAATGTTCATGGGCGTCCATCAAAAGGGGCAAAGGGGAGCCTGGGCCCCCCTTATGGTTGGCAGTTTGTGGAGTTTAACTCTTTTCATGACTTGCTATCTAATAGAAAGATAAGTTATTGAAAAGGATAACATTACATTATTTAAATAAGGGATGACACCCTGACACCACTTTAATACCTTCCCTTCCTTCACATTATTTTTACTTTTTCATTTAATCACCTTTAATTAGAGTACCTCTAAAGCTTCACCCCTCTAGCTTAGTGCTATAATCTAATAGTGTTGTATAGGTATAGTGTCGGTGATATAATCCAGATATTAATTTGGGAAGATATAATACGGTTTTAACTGATAATGAGCATGAGGACATTTTTTTAACTTTTAAAGTTAAAGAAAGTGAAAGTGCATGGTTATGGTAATCCTGATAACTCATCAAAAATTAATCAATAGGATGGATCAGGTGGATCAAAATCGACAGAAAAAGAATCATCTAAAGGAAAGTCCTTCCACATCAGCTCAACCACAAGTTGACGAAAATGTTTCAGTACCGAGTGTCAGGGGCGAAATAATGATTTTTGATCTAGGTGACGTGAATACAGGTCCTGTACAGCCAGTGTAAAATAATATTCTTAAACTCATTATGGAAATCAAAAACGTTTGTATCACATACTCGTATTTATAAGGTTTTTTTAATGGTAGAATGGTAGGGATTGTATTAAATTAGTATTGTTCCGAAGTCACTCGGGGCGAGTGAGACAAGCAATAGTTTGTTGATTTAATTATCGCAGCGGCGTATGGGACACAGGGGGCACATGCCCCCCCCCCCCAGATCTTAAAAATTACCGCTATATATTTCTTTTAATACGTATTTTTTACATTCATCTCATATTCAATTTTCAGAAATGCATAAAAGTAAATGCTGTTTTGAGAGGTCATATTTTCAAACTTTTTTGGGGGAGCACCCCCCGAAAATCCCCCCTTCATTAATTAACTGCAGACGACGCCTTGACACATTAAGATATTGTACTGCAGTAAGCATCAGCGTAACATTTTCTAACGAATACGTTCCAAAACAGTTATGGTTACTTGGGCTTGGAGATTTATTTTGTTTATTAGATGATAAACCTAAGTACCTATTTATTTAGAGTATTCTAATACCACGTGACATGCTAATCAAGACATTGTTTATAAAAAATACTACTTAATATGATGTAAGTTTCCACACGACAACGACACCCACCTGATTGCAGTGTGGGTATATGTCTAAAACTGCTTAAAATGCTGATTTTGAACATTTATTTTTCAAAATTTTCGGACCCCCTCTTTTTTTTTTTTTTTTTGGGGGGGGGGGTATTTAATTATGTATATACTTTTAGCGTGTGTGGTTAGGAGATTCCCCTCCAAAACCATTCACCGGCCCCCCCTTATGCAAAAGTAAGATGGACGCCCATGGTAATGTTGCGCAACGTGTCTACAAGTGTGGACGCTAGACCTAGAAAATAGACGGTCTCGGGAGACGTCTATAGTTGCGAGACATGTCTCCTCATGTCTTGCAACGTGTCTACTGGTGTGGACGTGTGGACTAGGCTTTAGAGTGTGCGCATTGCTGAGCATACACGTGAAGCCTAAACTACTAAGCCGATTTCGATTAAATTTGGCATACATATTAAAAAAAATTATACCCCTTAAAGAAGGGCAATCTTGCCCTTCTTTAGAATAAATTTTAGCTCCGACTTTGAAGGCGATACCTGACAGTGTAGTTTAATTAGTTCAGCATTCGACCGGCGTTAAAAAGGTCCATGAAAATCCTACAGGCTAGGCAGAGTGAAATTTTTATCGATAATTTTAATTTCATAATATTATTCTGTACGTAGATTGTCTAAGGTTAGCAACCAGTTTGTACCGTTGGTTTTTATTGTGATTTCAGTTCTGAATTTCTTCCCGATACCAGTTCAGGACGAGTGTTTGGCGGATGACGGCAGGAGATCAGGTAACTCAAATTATATATCCATTAGATTTTGACCTTAATTCACTTTACATCTAGCAATTATAGCGTAAAAGTAAACAGCCATTATTATAAAATTTTCACATACATGACGCATGTCTAAACATAGATTCACTAATCTACTAAAAGCATTTTATCGACTTTAAATATTATGTGTTTGAATTTTAGAGAAAACATTTAAAAGAGAAAACTTATCGTGCTAAAGTTTTAAGTAAATTATATCAATTAGATATTTTACTTTATTTTTAATTTTATTGCATNTAATGTTGCGCAACGTGTCTACAAGTGTGGACGCTAGACCTAGAAAATAGACGGTCTCGGGAGACGTCTATAGTTGCGAGACATGTCTCCTCATGTCTTGCAACGTGTCTACTGGTGTGGACGTGTGGACTAGGCTTTAGAGTGTGCGCATTGCGCATGCACTATAGAGGAAGCAGAGTCGAATTTTTAGGGTGTGTGGGTGTGGACCCTAAGCTACGATTTGTTGCCCTCTCTCTCGAATCTTAAATAAATGTTAGGTGCATTGGAATAATTGTTTGTCCTTGATCCTCTAATACTCTAATCCAGTTGTATTTCTTAATCACTTGTCCATTTGTTTACCTTCCTTATGGATCCAAGATCAAAGTGAATTGTTTAAAAAACAAGGCATCTTCCGCCCCGGAACGCATTTTAGGGCTATATAATAACGGGTTTTCTCGTAATTTTGCCTCATAACACACGTTTTAGAGGCCGTCCTCTAAACCAGAAAACTTAATTCGTAATCCAGCCCTTCAAACTAGACAAAAGCAGCTATATTTGACATTTCAATATTTGGTACATTTTGTCCATTATTATGGACAAAAAGACATTATTAAAATGTCCCATGAAAATTGCGACAAAATTAAAAGTGGTGAATCAGAGTTCTAAGATCATTTTGTCGGGCTTTAGGGCCTTATAGGGCCGACACTTAAACACTATTAAAAATGTTTTTTTGCTCCAGGCTCCAGCCTCGGAACTATTTTACTTATATATGAGAGTCTCTTTTCAAATTTCATAGTTTACTTGGTGGAAACATATCAAACACTGAACACATAATATTTTGAAACCTGAGACTGAGAATGCAATGGGAGATTTTAAGTTAGAAGAAAGAAGTGGAAACACTGCTTGCACTAAAGGAAAAGCGGGCTTACTAACTATTTTAAACTTTTAACATGTAAACAAGTAAAAGTAATCAAATCAGTAATTGCAGAGATACGAGAAACAAATTTTAAATATACATAACTTAACTAGTAGTTACAGTGCCAAACAAAAATAGTGAAGGTGAAGTTTTGTTTTGTTTTATGTTTTTATCTAGTTCGTTAGGTATTTGTATTGTTTAATATTATTTTTAAGCGAGTCAGGCACTCTTTAATTTTGTTACCCTCCTTTTTTTTTTGTAATTATTCGCATACAAATGTGATATCCCTTTGAAAGTGCATTGGACTAAATATTAAATATCCCTTTGACTTACAATTTTTTTTTTTTGTAATAGTTATTAACTTTTTTTACCCATCATACTTGTCAACATTTTAATCGACATCAATATAGGTGGGTAACAAGCTGAAAGAGGTGCATTGGGGCCTCTTATTTATTTACTTTGTTACCCACCGTTTTCTTTTCTGTTATTGTGGGTAACAAAGTAAAAGAGTATTGCGAGTCAAATTCATTAAGATGTTCGTGATAATGTTAGGTACTCCGAATTGCGTTAATGTTTTTATTTGTTTATTTGCTAATTTCTAGGTGTTTGCTTGAATGCGTACGAATGTAGATTTCAACAAGGTGTAGCCCGAGGCAACTGTGCCTTAGGCTTTGGAGTCTGCTGCATTTGTAAGTCAACTTAATTTTACATTATTAGTTCTGGAATTATACTGTAAAATCAATGTAAGTTGATTTAGTTAAACATACAATAGGGCTAAGATTTAAAATAAGATGTCCAAGCTCTTAAAAACAATGGTTTGTGTAGGTTATTCTAATTATATCATTGAGAGGTGGTTGCAGATGGAGTTAACTCTGTCAGTGTGGGAATAATTGAAAAAATAGGGAGTCCCGGGCCAATGATTGCTTCTAAGTTTGATCCCAAGGATAACCGCAACCGCCTATGTAGTGGCTTTATTTTGCTTCCGAGCTTACCGAAGTTAACGGAAGCTATGTGATCGTTCTGAAGAACGAAACATTTTTAGGTCTCCGATTCAAAAATTCCAAGACAGAAATCTGTTTCAGATATCAGGGAACATTTTTGGTTCCATGTCTGTCTGTCGTTCAATTTTTGTGAATCAACATATCTTAAAATCTACATGTTCAATTTTTATGAAATTTGGGTGGTAGGTCATAATTAGCCCATTGTTGGTCCCATATAAGTTTCAACCTTCTGCACCTATTTGTTTCTCTTCCACGTGCACACAAACATATATTAGAACCCCTATAGCTTCAAAAGTACTTATCTGATTTTAATGAAACTTTTATAGTTTCCAAGAGCCCCAGATTAATTTGAGCCGTCTACGCTCTTTAACTTTTGCTAAATTGATACCAAAGTGGGGCACGTACAATCCGAATTTACCTACTTTAATTTATGTGATATATCAAAACAATTTTGACGGATTAAAAAAAATTGAGGGAAACAATTAAACCAATTAGACAATAATGGTTTGAAAAAGCTTAAAATCGATAAAGTACGTGGATAGGATGCGAGGAAGCTATGTGCCACACCAATGGGCAGTCTATTTTTCCGTCACATTAGTTTGGCCAACCTGAGCTGTCAGAGTTAACTCTCATCTTGATCCAACTTTTCCGAGTTTAGTTTTAATTTGATTGCTTTTATTGTATGTCAATAATTACTTATCAATAGATATGTTATTAATTTAAACATGGGATTTTGTCATTCTATGTGATTCTTGTTAATGGTAATTTGAGAGTCTTGATCTATCTATGTATCCAGACATAGTGGTGTTCTTGTATAGTGACCTTAATGTTTATAACAAAATAATTTAGATATTAGATATTCCTCTTTTTTTCAAGTTTGTCTTTGAAAGTTTAGTTGTAACCAATGTTATTTTATATATTTAGTTACAGAGACGTGTGGAGGTGAAATTAAGAACAACATAACTTACTTTGTGAATCCAAGTTTCCCTGGATTAGCTCGAGATGCTAAGGACTGTGAAGTTACTGTCAACATGGTGGGTCGAGGAATCAGTCAACTCCGACTTGAGTTCGTCCATTTCAACTTGGTAACTATACTTTGCTTTATTCATCCGGGAGTGTTCAGAGTGACTGTTATCCTAAAGACATTGGTCATTTTTGATTGGCCATCTATGAACCGAATTTTAGGGCACGAATTCGATCTCATGCCTTCGCACTGATTTACATGGCTTTCTGTTGATCCTACATTATATTCACTTCGGAGGTACATTGGTGTGTAAAGTGGCCATATCTCCTTATAGGGTTAGCAAACAGGGCCCAAATTAGTGGCCTCATTCCTAGCTTCAAAAAAGTGGTTGCTCGTTGCTCCCCTCTTTTTTTTACTTCTAGCATCCTCCACATTGATTTGAAGTTATAGGCACTTTATTACCAGATAATCATCAATATACTTGCAGGCTAAGATTTAGTTACAGTCGGACCTTCATACAACGAACTCGATGGTTCCTGAAAAAAAAATATTGTTGAATAGAAATTTTGTTATATAGAATTTCTTTTACTATAGAATCACTTAGTATAGAGAATACATGGGACATAAAAAAATTTGTTACATAGAGATTTTTGCTGTACAGAAGTTCGTTATTAGGAGGTCCGACTATATAAAGATAACAATGAATGCTTTATGGTTCCAGGACCATTACAAATATTAAAAAAACACCCCCCAAGACCTATTATATGACTTAAATCTTTTTAAAATGTTTAGTATACCAACGGCATCTATATAGAGGTTTTTTGGCTTAGCAGGGCAGTATGGCCACATAAGAGTATTCTAAATTACCTTTTAAAAAAAAGCTATTAACAATTTCCCTCATTGTGTACAGTTCCCAAATAAAAGATTTTAGTGTATGCATATTCTGTTATTTTTAAAGCTTTTGTGTTATTGATATTTTTCAGGCTCAGCCAAATAGGAAGACCGGTGCCTGCTCTTCAGATAGATTCTTGGTGACCGGAGGAAATTCTAAAGATTTAACCATTTGTGGACAGAATTCTGGACAACACAGTCAGTTGTTTTTTGTTTTTTTAATAAGTAGGGGAGACCATGGCACATAGGACCTAATAAGGTTTTTGTTCAGATAACTTCAGCATTATTCAATAAAATTATGTAAATGAGAGGTATTTATTAGAAAAAACATTTCTCTAACTGTTCCCCGACACACAGTTCTTAAATTTCATTATTAATATTTTATTTTTATTTTTTCTGTAAAAAGTCGATTGCTCCTATGTGCCCCTGGTGCAGGGGCACATAGGACCACATCGAAGTTCAATTGAAATATTATAGAAAAAAAATTAAATTTTACATTTATTTTAATTTGAAAGTAGCTACAAACAATATTGTCATCGCCATCTTCAGCCCTTGTGCAAGAATCGTGTGCCCATTCTTTACAAATTGAAATAACAAAATAGGGTGTACCCCATACTTTTAGGGTTCTCTGTGTCCCAAGCCACATGTCATTAAAAAATATTTTTTGACAAGATACACGACAAATTTAAACAAATGAAAAAAATGTACATTAAAAAGATAAGACCTAAGTTTATCAGATACAGTTAATTTGTTTAAAAATTCTGTATCAAAATAATATTGTATTTAATTACATACAGTCGACTCTCGATAACTCGAACTTCAGGGGTAATTAGAAAAATTTGAGTTGTTGAGTTTTTCGACTAATCGAGGTTAGAGATATTGAGTTCTAAAATAACCAACTTCAAGTTATAGAGGTTCCTACTCAAGTAATAAACCAGTACTAAGAAATACAGGGCATTAAACAAAAACTATATTTGTACATATATAGTATATACTTCACTGAGCTGGCAAATTCCCGAGCTGGAAAATTTCCGAGATAAGATGCCTAAAGGGTGATTCGGGTTCGTCTCTCTACGGCCGACAAAACAAACTTTGATTGGACGCGGTGGGCAGACCTTTTTACCCCCCTTTTCCCCACCCTACAAGTGGCACTTTAACGACGATTGCGCCTAATTTACGACCGAAATAGGAGGTCTGATGGGTGTTTTGCGTTCGCCACTTCAAACCCGACAAAATTAGCCCCGTTTGGATCTGATCAGACAAAATTTTTTTTCTATAGCCTTGATGTTTTTTGTAGGTTTGAAAAAAAATTGTCGAGATTAGATGCCTAAAGGGTGATTCGGGTTCGTCTCTCTACGGCTGACACAACCAACTTTGATTGGACGTGGTGGGCAGACCTTTTTACCTTCTTTTTCCCTATCCTACAAGTGGCACATTAACGACGATTACGCCAAATTTATGACCGAAATATGAGGTCTGATGGGTATTTCGCGTTCGCCACTTCAAGCCCGACAAAATGAGCCCCATTGGGATCCTATCAGACAAAATTTTTTTCTAGCCAAACAAAAAAACTATGGCTATAGCCTTTTTTTTTAGGTTCAAAAAAAATTTTCCAAGATTAAATTTCTAAATGGTGATTCGGGTTCGTCTCTGTACGGCCGACAAAAAAAACTTTGATTGGACGTGGTGGGCAAACCTTTTTACCCTCTTTTTCCCTACCCTTCAAGTGGCACTTTAACGACGATTGCGCCTGATGTACGACCGAAATAAGAGGTCTGATGGGTGCTTCGCGGTCGCCAGTATAAGCCCGACAAAAAAGCCCCGTTTGGATCTGATCGGACGAAATTTTTTTTCGAGCCCAAAAAAGAACTAAGGCTATATACATAGCCTTGATGTTTTTTTAGGTTCGATAAAAAATTTCCAAGATTTGATGCCTAAAGGGTGATTCGGGTTCGTCTCTCTACGGCTGTCAAAACAAACTTTGTTTGGACGCGGTGGGCAGACCTTTTCCCCCCCTTTTTCCCTACCCTTCAAGTGGCACTTTAACGACGATTGCGCCTAATTTACGACCGAAATAAGAGGTCTGATGGGTATTTCGCGTTCGCCACTTCAAGCCCGACAAAATGAGCCCCGTTTGGATCTGATCAGACAAATTTTTTTTTCTAGCCCAAAAAAGAACTAAGGTATACCTTGATGTTATTTTGGGATCGAAAAAAAATTTCCGAGATTAGATGCCTAAAGGGTGATTCGGGTTCGTCTCTCTACGGCCGACAAAACAAACTTTGATTGGACGCGGTGGGCAGACCTTTTTACCCCCCTTTTCCCCACCCTACAAGTGGCACTTTAACGACGATTGCGCCTAATTTACGACCGAAGTATGAGGTCTGATGGGAGTTTCGCGTTCGCCACTTCAAGCCTGACAAAAAAAATCAGGTCCACAACTTTATGTATGGTATTTCTGTTTATCAGTAAACTGATCATGTAGGCACCTGTGAACTTCGAGTTACAGAGGGGATGGAATCGAAGCTTCGACTTATAGAGGTTGCCCACGGCTCCAAAAACAAAATAAATTCGTCTAATCGAGGTTTTGATTTTGAAATATTCGACTTATAGAGGTAATGATTAAGGCAAACACTATAGGGAAATGAAGGGGATTCGAAAATAATCGAGTTATCGAGGAATTTGAGTTATTGAGGTTTGAGTTATCGAGAACCGACTGTATAACGTATAGATTAGATCACTTTCCTTGAAAATTGAAAAAAGGGTGAAAACTCTGCTAGTGATTGTTCACGTCTAGAAACAAACTAACTCTAATAGATCATACAGATTTCCGCTTAATAGTGCCATTATACAATCAAAAAACTCAGTGGACCTCTGTACCCCGAAGGTCCTCTGTGCCCCGGTCTCCCCTATCAATAGGGTAAATTGGGTATAAAGTTATGAATTCAATTTCAGGAAAAATGGATATTTGAAATCTGGTAAACCTTCAGCTATACAGTGCCTAGGCTAAGCCAACCCAAACAAAAAATATAAATAAGATTAGAAAAAACTTTTTTTTTCTTATGACAGATGTCATAAGAAGAGTTCTTAGCTGAGCGGCCAGTTATACTGAGACTGGATAAGAGGTCTTCTACAGTAATAATATTAATATTTTTAAGGACCTGGGTAGCTGTTACAGTAGAATAGTTAATCTCCAATAATTGAAGTTAAGCAGCATTGAACATGCTCATCTCTTGTATGTGACCACAAAAATCTGGGTTCAATTTCCAGCCAGGACTCATTGCTCAATGTCCTCCCAGGATTACTTAAACACATGGGAGTGTGTGGTCCACAACTTTAGAGATGAAAGAATACTCTTATGTAGCCATACTGCCCTGCTAAGCTAAAAAAAAACCTATCGATAATTTATCTAATATGTAGATTTGTAGATCATGTCATATGCCGTTGCATACATATCATATTATAAGGATAATAACATTTTTTCTTTCTTAGCAAAGCCTCCTGGAATTGAAATGAAGAGAAATAACATTTATTACAAAATGTGTAAAATCCAGATTAATTCTTTGATTGCAATTTAGGTTTCAAATTGGACACTTTGTTTTATTTATAGGGAAAGATGTACACATCAATATTTGTTTGATGTTATGATAATTGGTTTGCTAATTTCTTACACACTTTTATTTAACTTTTTGTTTGCGAGGAATTTTTTTTAAATTCATGTGTAACCCACTTGCCCACTACCTAGAAAGCTGAAACTTTTATTGATTATGTATTTTCTTATGGCGAGCGCACACGATCAATAGTATTGTCAATTAATAAAAGTATTGTCCATACTATTGACCGTGTGCGGGGTTAGTATTGATATAAAAAAAACAGTATTGATAAATATTTGTTACTAAATTGACATGTTGTCAATAGTATTGTCAATACTAGTATTGACAATACTATTGATCGTGTGCGCTCGCCTTAATGATAAATATGTTATTAATATTTTCAAAGTGTCTCAATTTAAAAAGTAATTTATACTTGTACATGAAGATTATTTGTTATAGACACATCTTTAAAGTTTTTCACATCTTTTTGTAGTTTCTATCTTTAAATTAATTTCTGTTCTTTACTTTTTATTTGATAAAATTCCTCTCCTTACTTACTAATTACTTCATAAAAACAATATTTTATTTTTTTTATTTTTTCACCTTTACTTTTTTTTTAACTTATCCTTATTTAGTACTGTGCAATTAGTCCCAAACCCCAACATCCAAAGTAAAAGTTTCCCTCCAACTCCAAATTGTTCTAGATAGCCCCCATATTGTTTGGTAAAAAGTTACACCATTTTAAGCATCGGGTTTGGCGGGGATGGGGGGTGAAGTTGGCAAATTAGTAGTTTTTATCATTTTTTCTTAAATATTTAGAAAACTATGCGGTTTAGCACATAAAGTGTCGTATACCACAATAATCTACATTAAGTTGCAAACAAAAATGATTCTATGCATACTCTTGCTAAAGTGAACGGTTCTAGAGTTACGGAGGATGTAAAAGTAGACTGGTACCCTAAGGAACCCCACCCCAAATTTTTGGTGAACTTATTTGAAAAATAGCAACAAAATGTATTCTTAAAATAATATATAGCGAATTTCTGAACTATTTATATGTATTTAAGTACTAATAACGAGCTCTTAGACACAGGTTCAATTATTTTTGTTGCTATTTTTCAAAAATTATTGATTTTCCGGTTATTTGAACCCTCTTTTGCATAGAAACCATTCGACTTACAAAAAAAATGGTAAAGAGATAATTTGTAGGTATTTTTCTCTTCTTTATTTTACTACTTCTCCACTTTTTGCGTAAATAGCTTGCTTTGCAAGTTATATGGCGAAATCCACTAAAAAAATTAAAGAAGATAGTGGTTTTATGATGATTTCTCATATTTGTGTGTAAAAATTTTGTTGGACAACTCTAGATTCGTGTTCAGCACACCGAAAAACATAAAATTAACTGCCACCGCAGTCCGGCCACCGAAAATTTGGGGTGGGGGTCCTTAGGGCACCAGTCTACTTTTACACCCTCCGTAACTCTAGAACCGTTCACTTTAGCAAGAGTATGCATAGAATCATTTTTGTTTGCAATTTAACGTAGATTATTGTGGTATACGACACTTTATGCGCTAAACCACATAGTTTTCAAAATATTTTAGAAAAAATGATAAAAACTACTAATTTGCCAACTTCACCCCCCATCTCCGCCAAACCCGACGCTTAAAATGGTGTAACTTTTTACCAAACAATATGGGGACTGTCTAGAACAATTTGGAGGTGGAGGGAAACTTTTACTTTGGATGTTGGGGTTTGGGACTTATTGCACTGTACTAATTATTTAAGTATATAAATATAAATAATTGACATTTCATACATCACATAAAAATGTAAATCAACTTAAAAGTTGTAGGTTTATCTGTTTTTAAAAATGTTTTTGTTTTATTGTATTTTCCTCAGTGTACTACGACGTGGAAAATGTGAAAAATCCGAT
>KZ651587.1:32944-44845 GCA_001010745.2 Gerris buenoi | reverse complement strand
TGCCCTATTTTCTTCAGATAAATTTCTCTCTAAAAATGTAAATCTTTTTTTAAAAAAAGATCTGATTTAATAACAGCTTTTTCCAACAATATTACAGCCTATTATTTGTGTATTGTTTATAATAACTGCAGAGAAGTATTTTATTTGTTAATATTTTTAAATTAAATATTTAAAAGAGCTTTATTTACCTATAATGAAAAACTTGCATGATTTGTTTATATGACTTAATTAAATAATAATTATATAATTTTAAAACACTCTTTAATTTATCAGGAGAATTGTTAACCTTTTCTATCAAGATTTTGTGGAAAATCCGTAGTGATTGAAACTTGATTTTGAGTTTTAGTCAATATTTGACTAATAATCTGATTAGTAATTTGATTTACAAATGTTAAGTAATATGAAGGTTTATCAAAGGTTACTCTAACATACTCTAAAACCCCTTTATTACCTCTCTAATACCCTTTTGCACTTATAATTACATCTCAACATCTATAATCACCTGCTAACTCCCCTGATCTCCAATAAATCCCTGTTACAAACTCTAATCTCTAAATCCACATCTTTGATCTCTAACACTTGTAATCACCTCTAACAACATTAAATCACCTTTAACCATCTCATAACAACTAATCACCTCTAAAAATCCCAATTTAAATCTCTTATAACCCATGCCTCTAATCCCCTTTACCACTTTTAATCCCCTCTAACAACATCGATAATCACCTAACTCCCTTGATCTGCAATAATCTCCTCTTACAACCTCTAATCACTTCTAATCATCTCTAATACCCTCTAACACTTGTAACCACCTCTTACAACAACTAATCACCTCTAATAACTCCTTGAGCCCTACTAAAACAATCAAACACATATAATCCATATCTCTAATACCCTCTAACACTTTTATTCACCCCTAACAACATCTAATCACCTCTAATAATCCTAATCCCTACTAACCCTTAACCACTTATAACCCATGTCTGCAATACCTTCTAACACTTTTAATCACCTCTAATAACATCTATATGTCACCTCCTTACTCTCGTGATCTCCAATAATCTCCTTTTACAACCTCTAACACTTGTAATCACATCTATTCTCCTTTAAGAACCTCTTACAACAACTAATCAAATCTAAAAATCTCCTATCCCCCTATTAAAACCCTTAATCACTTATAACCTATGTCTCAAATAACCTCTAACACTTACAATACCTATTACAACACCTAATCATCTCTTACTATCTGAAACGCATTTGGATATTACTCGGCTACGACAGTATTTCAATATTGTTTATTTAAGACAATGACATGTTAAATTTAAAAGAAGAAAGATATTATATTAGCACTAAAAAAACGTAAGGCAAATCAAGCAAGTAACTCATTTATAAGTTCTTTGTTTTATAAATTAAAAATTAATTTTATATGGATTTACATAAATAACAACATATGATCAAAAGTAGTGTAAATATTCAAATTATACTTTAAAAGAAGAAATAAGAAAAATAAAAAATAAATAAATAAGAAAGAAGAAGAGAAAAACGAGATAATAACAATAAAAACTCATTTAAAATACATTTCACAAGAAAAGAAGATAATCCATAATTAAATATTTATTATAAAATAATTTAAACGGCACAAAATGCAGGAAGCGAAGTAATTTCATTTAAGTATGAGACATAGAATTTAATTATATCTTTTTAAACAGATTCATAAAATTTACCTTAAAGTATACAATTATAAAAAAAACAACATTAAAATGATTAAGAATGGGTTGAATTATTATAATAATATAATAGTAATAATAATAATAATAATAAAAATGTCCTTGGAGGCATAATAAAAAAAAATTGTTATTATAATTTTATTATGTTTGCATGTATATATAATATATATATTTTTAAAGATTAACATCAGGTAATTATGTAAAGTAAATAGTCGTTGTTACTAATTATAATTAAATTTTTAATTTTTACGAAGCTAATTAAATTAATGTAGGAACTGAATCATTATTTGGTCGTAAAACAGAGTAGTAACATTTATGTTAATTGTTTGTTTTAATATATTTTAAGTATTACTCAATGGTAATATTGAACGAGTCATATAATTTAGGGCGTATAAAAAAAGGAGGAAATTCAATAATATAAAAATTTAATTAAGTGAATGGTATATTAATAGTTTCGTGAAATAATAAAATTATGTTTTGATTATTTAAAACAGTAATTAACGAATATGAAAAAATAGGCTAGTAATGAATTATGTTATTTTTCTACTACTACATGGTATGTAGGGCGTTCTTTACTACTTCGGTATTGTCTAGAAATTTTGAAGCTAAATGAAAAGAAGTGTCAAACGAAACTTTTCGTTTTCGAAATATTCGCAAAATAAAAAAAATAAAACCATATTTTGATCATGTCTATCTTTAAAAAGCTCGGAGAGCGTGGGCGTGTAGATAAAATTACTTACCACAACTGCTCGGCCATCACTGAATCAAGAGTACGAGGTCGTGGGTTCGATCCCTCGCCATGATACTCTAATTTCGGGGTATGGCTCACTAACGATCACGCATTATTATACTCCCTTCGACGGTACAATGTACAGAGGTATGATGTGTGAAGTGGCTAGAACTCTCTACCACGGAGCTAATAAAATGGGCCAAAAAGATGGCCTGATTGCTAGGTTAGAACATGTGGTTCGTCCTATCCCCTAGTAGGTCTAGTACAATACCACGTTCCGTACCATAAAACACCTTTTAAAGGGGCATCTGTAGCTAATAGGGGAGGGTGGATGTCTCTCAATCAATCAGGTTAAGCAGCATCCGGCGTGGTCAATAGTTGAATTGGTGACCAAACAGCTTTGGTTTAAATTCAAGGACCGGACCCACCCACTTAATGTTCACGCAGCATTGCTTATTATAATTTGATCATGTACATCTTGCTAATTTGATCATGTTGCTTCTCATTGGATTAAACCAAGAGAAGCTGCTCAAAAGAGTTAGCGCAGTTTGAAAAACCACGGTCGATACTCATATGGTAGTTTGATAAGAATCAATCAAACCACAGTCCAGAGTTGTAAATACATACATGATACATCGATCAACACTTCACTCGTGTGTAAAAGGTTTGGTTGACCGTTATCAATCCAGTATTGGACTGATACCTCTCGGTTTGATAAAATATCGAGATGTGAGACATGGTTTACTGAACAGCACTTTACAATCTTCTCCGGGTCTTCTAACCCAGATTTGTTCAATGGACCCCATCTAAATAGTCTGCGTCTTCAGGTGAAAAAAGTCTCGCGGAATATAAAAAAACAACCTTGTAAAGAATCAATTATCAGAGCATTCGATGCTTTACACTTATTGCAGTATTTTCTCCAATGTGTTTTACAGTAAGAAATCCTATTAGTGTTTGATCTGGTAATATAGCTAGATTACATTAGGGCTTATAGGATAGCTGTGTATTCCTTAGCTTAATCTAAGAGTTTATTTACTTAAATTAATTTTACTAATTTTATCTATTATTTTTATTATCTTATCTGTAATTAATATAATCTTAATCTCTATTTTACAAGGAATACATTAATTCATTATTTCTTATTTTACTTCCTCAAGCTACAACTTTTTTCCGTCTCAAAGAAGCTTCCATTTGAGATACGACTTAACTCTTTATGTAAACGTCAAGTTAAGTTTATCCTTGGACTTAAATAGTACTAGTAACATTTTTTTTATTTTAATTTACACAAAAGAAACACCATTCCCCGGTAGCTCATGTAGGAAAGCTCTGTCATTTAAGTTAATAATTGTCGTTCGGGACAGATTATGTGCAGGTGCTTACATTGCCAATAATTAGGTACTTAATATTAAATTGTAATAAACTCATCGTCAGATTGAAACAGATTTGTGACTCTTTCGAATCGAATTAACAACATTCAAGAAAACTCTAAAAATATGGGAGCTTTGGGATGACATGTATGACGATTGACATTACTACGCATGTCTTACAAACCAGCACTGATTTTGGCTGGGTTGGTGACTTGGTTTGGGTTTGTGTAAGGATTTTTAAGACAGATAAATGGTTCGCAAACAATCCATGAATGGTTTGGGACAATTTGGAGGACGATACAAAACACAATCTCAAGTCTTTGAAAATCATGATTTAAAATCTAATTAAATTTGGACATCAGAATTTTTTTCTACAGATCTAGGGTTACTTTCTTTGCCTTTGGTCCTATTCGACGCAGACATCAATGCTCTACGAAATTTGCTTCAAAGTGTCATATAATAAGAAGCATAGTTTTTAAAAAGCATAAGAAAGAATGTCAAGAATAAACGACGATATTATCTCGAAAACGAAAGTGTTCGACAAATTTTCTAAAGTAGAAAGTTTTCGGTCGGGTATATCCTATATATTAGTTTACATTATTGTTTATTTTTATTTGTTCGTGGGATCTAAAAGTATGGGACTAAAAGAAAGGACGTTCTAGTATAAAAGGTATATACTTTCTACTTTCATAATATAATATCGATTTTTGTTGTAGTTATATTTTTTTTTTCAGGGTATGTTGACACTAAAAATTTGTCCTTGCAGAAATTTTTGTCTCTAATTACATGAGTGGAGTAAACGCTAATAATATATATATATATATATAAAGAATGTCATTGCTTCAGTTAATTAATTTCATCATTGTTACTTTAACGACAAGCGATAAAAAAAAGTTTCCTTTTTGCAGAAAAATCTCCCGCCAAGCTATTGATTATTGCGGGAGTACTCCAGTGTTGCTTCTCCCAAGAGGATTTTTAGTCCCTAAGCTTATCTGACAGTGTTGGCACAACTGTCGAGAATGTTACAGTTGGTAAAACTTTATCTAAAAAGTCCATTGGCCTGTAGGGTTTTTTTTTATTTTAGTAAGTTAGTTTTAACTGTTGCCCGCAGAGAGATAGTAGAAGTGGGCCACAGTTCGGCCCTGTGTTACGTCCTAGTTTTAATGTCTTTTTTTGGGTTTGTTGTTCAACTTTCATTTTATTTAATGTTTTATTGGGTGGGGTTTATGATACGGTCGCTTTCCACGCATGTCGATTGTTATTTTAGGTTTTGTTAAAAGCTTTAAAAAGTGCAATCAAATATAAAAGACACATAAATGGAATGCTGTCGTAGATGGTCAGTTTTAATAGAGTTTGTTTTTACTTTTCATTTGCATACTGTGTATAATTCGTATACACAGGGTGAGTCAGAGTTAAAACACCATGTGTAAATCATGCACAAGGGATGTGATTTTAAGCAAAAAAGTTCTAATATAGAAATATCAGAANCCCCTTTTTTTTATTATTCTTATAATGATCATTTTAAAAATCATTTTTTAAGCCCTAAAAATAATGTTAAGTGCATTATACAATTATTGCATCAAGTGAAAATTCTCAAGCATCAAAGTTTTGTTTTGTCATTTGGAAAAAAAATTAAAAATGTTAAAAGTGAACTAATGAACTTCTATATAAGCGTGAGAAAGTGCTTCATGTAATACTTCTTTCAAAATAATAAAAATATTGCAATTTTAAAATTAAAAAAAAAATTGACAAAAGAACCTAAAGGTCACGTGATATGCAACCTTTGTTAATTTATTATAATTTGAAGCTTATACGTTTGTTGTTTATTAATTCGTGAAATTAAAATAATAATAATAATAATAGTAAAAAATTTAAAATATATAAATTTAATATTTAGTTAAGTTAATTCCAAAGGTATATAAGTGGTAAATTATTTAAACTGGCGTTAGATAAAATGAGTTGTTTTTACTAAGATTTTATAGAACTTACTCTTAGTTAATGAACCAGGGAAACATTGATTAGTCTATTGCGAAAATTCATTAACGAATGTTAATTTCTTAAAAAAGAAAATAGTTAATGATTTTTTAACACTAGAGCCAATAATAAACTTTTAAAAATCACAATAGTTAATGTAATTTTATAAAAACTACAATAGCTAATGGTAAATTAGCTAATTTAATGTTTATTTAACTAATAGAAAATTTGATTTGTTAAACTACTGATGATCCTTAAAAGTCAACAATTTTCTGTATCACCCTTCCGCAGCTCGACCAGTTATTCGCCACATGAATATAGTTACATATTCACAATTGATTCATATGCACAATTGCAAAAGATGGGATAAGTCGTCATACAAAAACTTCCTCCCAGTAAGGTTGATGTGGTATCTCATATACTTTATTTTGTTTGGAATGGCATTGTCAGTGTCAGAAACATTATTAGCAGACAATTATTACAATATTAGCAATCCATAGTGATCCTTTGTGATGTTACTGAATTTCTTGACTTACAGCGAAAGTGTTAACACTATTAACTATTGTGGTTTTATTTGACAATAAAATCATCAATATTTGATGATTTTATAACTTTAAATTTAAAAATAAGAGTTCTAAAAGATTTAGAATATTAGTGGAAAAAGTATTTAAGGAAATCTTACTTTCGGTTATAATTTAAAGGTTTTTGATCGCTAAGAATCCATTTGCTACTCAATATTTATATGGTTGGGTATGGAGCAACTTAACTTAATTTTGACTTAGTTATCACTTATTTTGACTTATTTATCATTTTGACTTATTTATCACTTATTTTGTCTTATTTATCACTTTATATACCTTTTGGATCTGGTCAATTATTTGTGTAAGAATTAAAAAACCAATAAAAATAAATAAAGTAAAGCATTTGCCATTCGTGAATGATTAGCAACAATTAATTAGTTAAAACCTTTCAAAATAGAAGCCGGATGGAACTAAAGCAGTCTTCTCACGCTCACAGAAATTCTGCAATTAAGCCGGTTATACAGTGAACTTAACTTTAATTTATACGCTTTTAGCTTTGTTCTGTAAGTTTTATGTATTTGTTTTGTTGGGTGTCAGACAACGTAAGTCAATTACACCCTGTATGTTGTAATTATTACATTTAATTACAATGAAATGTTAATTTTTGACTTTTTTCTAGTTGAAAAACATTTTTGCAAAAGCAAAAAGATTGAGAGGTGAAGTTATAAAGTTAACCCAAATTCAAAATTTATATTGCAAAAGAGAAAAGCCAAAAAAAAACTTACTCTTTTTCGAAAAAGAAAACTTTAAATAAGTAAATTTTTAAAGTAAAGAAACTTAGTTACTTAAGACTGAGGTAAATTATTTATATGTACTGTCTCTTAACAATAGCTGTATTAAGAAGAAATCAGCTTTTAGCTTTAAAATGTCACCGTCAGCACTATTATAGAAATTTATAAATAGTGTTGGGTGGAACTGAGAGAGTTATCTTATATGATACAGAGGCTATCTCCGTAAAGTAGTTATTAACCTAAGAAAATGTTAACGCAATGGTAACATCTGCTCATCAGCTGTCTATAAATCAATGTCGATGTCAGGAGTTCAACTTCACCTTAGACACTTCGCTTTTCACCGTAAATCATTCACTAATTGATGACCCCTTATTGGCTTCGGTGGTACATTAGTGTGGAATTGCTGTAATCACAGAGTTATTGAACAGGACCACAATAAGTTGCTTAATTTCTAGGTTCGAACAAGTGATTTGTCCTCTCTGTTTTCCACTAGAACTGAGATAACTTGACTCAAAGTCAAGTTCATATTGCTCCTTCAGCTATATTCTCTAACTTAAATACATCCAACGCTGATGATGATTGTGGTTGATTGATTGGGTTTGCCTTAATAAATCTATAATGAAGAGACAGTATTTAAATTTTTCACCTTAGTAGTAATTAAATTGAATTAGTCGATTTAAACATCAATCTAGTAGAACTTGATTTTTTTTTTTAATTTAAAAAAATTGTTTATAAAAGTAACAACAATTCATTTTTTAATGATAAAAATATTAATGTTTATCTATACTATTGTTTCGATCTAGAAGTAAGGATAAAAGTTTTCTTTTAATGATAAGTAAGCAGTTGGATGTTTTAACTTATTGTGTGCATTCATCTTAGTGTAATAAAAATTATTGTCTGTCAAATTTAAGATAATTTAAGTAGTTTAAACATTAAAAATTAATTTAGTAGGGAGTAAAATATTTCCGGTTTGATGTTTATCTTGTAAGTAGTACATGACAAATAGAATTGTGATATCAAACAATGAAAGTAAACTTTTAACAATTAAAGAATAAATCAAGATGCTAAAACTAATATTTTGTTATTAATAATGAAAAAATAAATAAATAAATAAGCTGAAACTAAAGCTTACCCATTTTTGGTCCCATAGGTTCCTTGGGGTGATTGGCCTTGATGGCGTTCATGCGCCGGTTGTGTGCCAGCTGTTGATTCTGCTGTGTCCCAGGGGTTCCGGCCGGAGGAGCGCCTGGCCGAGCCGTGGGACGCGGCTGTTCTACGGGAAGCACCCGCCGTCTCTTTTTGGGAAGTTTGGCCCTCGCCTGCGTATGAGAGTAATACATGGCGAAGTTAGAGACGATGACGGGCACGGGGAGGGCTATCGTCAGCACACCGGCCAAGGCGCAGAGCGCGCCGACGAACATGCCCACGTACGTCTTAGGCACCATGTCCCCGTAGCCTACGGTGGTCATCGTGACCAGGGCCCACCACAGACCCAGAGGGATAGAGTTGAAATCGTTGTCGGGGTTGGTCTGTATCCTTTCGGCGTAGTAGACCAGACTGGCGAAGATGACTATACCGAGCACTAAGAAGAACACTAGTAGAGTCAGTTCCTTGGCCGAAGCTCGGAATGTCTGTATGAGTATCTTCAGCCCGGAAGAATGCCTCGTGAGTTTGAACAACCTCATTATCCTGATTATGCTGAAGAATTCGAGGATGTCGGCGTTCTCCAAATGTTGGGCGAATTTCGCCAAAATGAGATCTATGTAAAAGGAGAGCGTCGCTATGTAGTCGATAATGTTTACCGACGATTTAATAAAGTCGCACTTGTTGGGACTGGCGACAAATCGGATCACTATTTCGATAGTGAACCAAGCGTTACAAAGACACTCGACATAGAAAAAAGCTATGTGGGCGTTGGTCGTGTCCTTATCTTGGATCCAATCCAGACTAGACCTGCTGCTGTTGACCGTGAGGTTCCTGACGACTGGAACTCGCATGTCCGGGTGCGTCTTCAGACAGAAAGACACTATGGACACGCAGATGAAGAACACCGAGACTATCCCGATCGTCTGAAACAATATCAACCAGTCCATTAGCTCTTCAGCAAGCTAACACCACTCGCATCCAAACATGGAGTCTTTCGAGTAAAAATCATAACATTGTAAGTCTGGGATTCTCCAATGCCTTCTTTTATTTAAATGGTCATACTTTAAGAAAATTGTAATCCAATTCCTAATAATTAAGTTAATTCCCAATTAAAAAAAAAACTGGTATTGGTGTTTATATGGCTAAACAAAACTTGTAACAGATATTACTCTATTTCTTAAAAGACTTGCAACAAGAAAGCTGCAATACCAATAACTTAGTTATTAGCAAAATTCGATTCATATGAACTTGAAACACAATTGCGACATTAAGATGAAGTTAAAACAATAATGGCCATACCATTAGCCATTACTGCTTGGTAGATGAATGCTCCAAGAACTTGGAAAACAATTATTCTTAATGTTTTTGGTAATTCTCGCAAACAACCCAACAATAAATGCAATTAAAATGTATAATATTGTTTTTTTTTTACTGTGTTTATAACTAAGAGCACTCATTTAAAATTTAAGTGTTCCAGCTGATGACGAGAAAGAAGATGTTATTGTAGGATTTAAAACAGAGGTTTTCATCTGGATAAAACCCTAGGAGATTATAGGACGGTCATGATTGGACTAGTGGACGATTATGCTTTTTAGCTTACGATAGAGTCTAAATCTGTTCATTGATATCTAGAGTAAGCCGGTATCGATTTTATGCCATTTTTGGATTACAAATTTGGATCTACTAACTTGCGATAATTACCCTTGTACCTAATTTATATTCAAGTGCCTCTGTAGATGATTTGATTGGATTACAAAGTTCGCAAGTGGAAGCGTTATCCATGGAATATAGTAAAGGCAGCCATTGTTAAAGCCCAGCTTTCCTGGTATGATATTACTTTTACAAGTTCACACAATAAACATAGACATAATATATACAATAGAGAGCATGAGACAAACAAAACAGTCTACCTTTGTTACCAACACAAGATAAACACTACGTTGTCGACAACGCTTTACGGAGGCANTCATTATTCTCTCTCTCTCTGATATATGACGCTCTCACAGAAAGAGAATAATCAATAAAGACTGAAGATGACCTTCGTTAGGGTCGAAAAGTTTCATCTAAACTACATGTTTTAAATCGTCGTTTTTTGTTACACCGAAAAAATCCATCATTACGATATTCATCGTAGATGGTGGAAAATGATGTGGCACAGTGGAGAGCTTGTTTATCCAGTCTGAAGGGCGACCCAGACCGAATTTGCATATTTCCTTCATAACATTAGACCACCCCTCTCCCGATACTAGATCCCAGCATCCGAAGTAGGAAACTTGGTCAAGCATGAGGCAAAAATAAGTTGACTAAAACACGCCTCAATTACTTGGAAAGTCGGGGGTTTATCTCGAGCATCCTCTTCAACCTGGAGCAATTTGCAAGTCTGAAAGTTTACGGCTGAAGGTGTTGCTCGGATACTCCTTCAATAAGGCGTGTTTTTATGGCGCATTAACCTCCTTTCTTTTATTTATAACCATCATCCTTTTTTTATTTCGCATATTTAATTTTGCAGTCTGTCGTTCGTGAGATCAAAACAAAAAAATGCATAACCAATATTATTCAAAAATAAATTTTATTCATCGATGCTTGCTTTGTTTTTGCAGGTTATCACCTCGATAAACCAACAAAAAGTTATTACAGGATAGAAGGTTCTGTCACGTTACACATCTCAACGTTACCAACAGTTCTAAAACAAGTGTAAAGTGGATTCGAAATCGGGGTTTAGACTTCGTTTTGAAACGAGAAGCAAGTATATATCATTTTGCTACGCTGATCCCCTATGAACGCTGTTAAAACTAAACTTCCTGATGCATCACTAATCACTAATGCCTCAGTCCACCTCTCTAATCTCACTAATATGTGCTAAAGTCTGATAACATCCTCAAATTCAATACGACATTAGTGACTTAAGGTACCACCAAAGTGCAGACAGATTCCGATTCAGATATTCCTAAAACTCGGCTTAAGGAAAACAGATAATGACCAACCCGTCAGGCAGATTAAGTCAAAGCGCAGGTAATATTTCTAATATTAATATTTATATTTGGAGTTCGTTGTTGTTTGGAATGAAAGTCCTTTTTTTCTTTTTTTATTATATTTTAATGTACAAGCTTTCACCCAGGGAACCTGGGCTTCTTCAGGTTTTTAATGTTAAAAATACTGTAAATTTGGAGTAAAATGGTCAAAATGAAAAAAGTAAAAATGAATTTTGGAAATGAAAGTCTTACCAAGTTACCAAGTTAATTTTGATTGTTTTTAGATGTTTTTTTTAAAAGAATTTATTTTATTTTTTTAACTGACATACCTAATCAAAAATTTTGAATTATTTATTTTTATTTGTATTAAATATAATATTTGTGTAAATGTTGCTTAATTTATTAGTGTCTTGTTTCAAGTTTATGTTATTTGTATTTGATTTTATGTATAACATTTCCAGTGTAAGTCGTTTTTGGTGATGTTTTTCAGTGTGTAGAATATTATATTTATCTGTGTCTAATGTGTGTTTAGTGTTGTGTGCGTGTTCTGATATAGCTGTGTTAGTGTTGTTGTTTGAGATGTCTTTGATATGTTGATGGAATCTGTTTTTGAATTGTTGTGAAGTTTCTCCTATGTATGTTGCAGGGCATTGTTTACAGTTAATTTGGTATA
>KZ651587.1:6864-30441 GCA_001010745.2 Gerris buenoi | reverse complement strand
TTTTTGGAATTTATTTTTTTGCAAATCGGCAATTAGCCGTGGTTCCCTAGGTAGGGTAGAGTTCCGACATTATTTTCGAGATCAAAAGAAATCCTAAAATTACATCATCCAAACATCATAATAAATGTCGCAGGCTCTTTTCCATTCCGACCTTTCCGTAGCTACTCTCTTCCAGCACACTCCACAAACTTTCCTCACCTCTTCTTCCCATCTCTTCTTTGGTCTTCCCTTCTTCCTTTTCTCTGTTAATGGCCACCAGTGTAATATTTCCTTTGACCATCGCTCTTCTTTTGATCTTACTAGATGCCCGGTCCATCTCCGTTGTCTCTCAAGTTCAGTTCTGCTGATATCTTTTAATTTGGTCTTGGTACTGACCACTGATTACTCCTTTTATCTCTTCTGGTTATCCCAATCATACTTCTCTCCATTGCTTTTACAGTTTTCTTTATGGTTTATTGTGTCCATATTTCGCAACCATATTTTAGGACTGGCAATACAACATTTTTCCACAGTTATATTTTTTTTTCTCAATATCAACCTTCTTTCTTCGAATACCTCGGAATCTGTTGTACGCATTCCAGTTCATTGCTGCTCTTCTCAATAATTCCATCTGCATGCTTCTATCCACCGATAGTAGCCTTCATATATAAATGTAGTAACGGTTCATTCGTTGATATATATGTCCATCATTCGAGTTCATTTTAATTAATTTAGTTTAATTGCTGATTTTCCTGAGTCCTATTTTGCCTGTTTCCTCTTGTAGTTTGTTAAGCATGGTTTGTTTTTCTCCTGCGCTATTTCCTATTAGAACAATATCGTCCGCGAACTTAAGCTTATTTAGTTTTTTACCATTAATAATAATGGTGAATCCATCCATGTCCATTCTTCTGAAAAAGTATCTAAGGTTGCTATAAATAATTTGGTAGACAGTACGTCACCTTGCCCCCTTCCTCTCGATCTTAATTTCAAACTTACTTCCGAGTTGAACCCTTAATTTTGCTCCACTATAAATGTTCTTTAGCTTATTCTTTAGTTATTTACTTGACATTCAGCCAGTGCTTTCCATATGTATGAAGTCTCTCTGCTGTCGAACGCCTTTTTAAAGTCTATAAATAATAGAAATAAGGGTATTTTATATTCTATTGCCTTTTCTACAAGTTGCTGCAAAACAGGAATTGCATCACATGTGGAGAAGTTTTTCCAAAAACCTACTTGGTCTACCTCTTTCCAATAATCGATGTGCCCGGTGATTCTTCTTGTAATTATTGGGGGTTGCATACTAGTTGCGTCCGGTTATGCAAATCTGATTATTGAGATATAACAGTTGCGTCCGTATAAATATGTTTTACGCATTTAATTTTAGTGTTAAAGCCGTCTCCACATCCAGCTAACACGTATCATGCACTATTCTCTCATTTAGTTCTTTGTTGTTGAAACCTTCAGTGACATATACAAATAATATGTATGTAATTCTGCTAAAAATGGGGTTTTATACTCGCATGTCTATTTGGACAGGTGAAAATCATTATGGCATGAAGACATTGAAGTGGAGTTAAATTCCTAATTGTGGTGTGTTGTTTTGTGGATTGTTTTCTTTTCTACGCCGAGGGGTTGAATTGAATGTAACAGTTCGGATTCTATAGCCGATGTAATAGAACACGTAGGTGGTCTATTTCTGGGAGTACCCAACCCACTCCCATTGGGGTTCATTGGGCAAACCCGGTAGACAAGCACGTCCAATTTAACAATGTGCAAAAGTGGAGCCACTTGATATTATCAGTGTGTAAACTTTCTTATATCCCTCTAGAATTCGAACTATCGCAAGGCATTATGTAGATTCTTATTTTTCATATAGTCCATGAGATTTCGTGCAAACCAGTGACTGAGTAACATCAAGCTAAAATTTGTGTGTGAGTTAATCTTTTGGTGCCCTTTAAGAATATGTGGTCACACATATCTTCGTCTGAGCGACATACTTTCGCCATAGGCTGTAAAAAATACAGACCAGTATAGCGCGGCCATATCCTATTCATTTTGGTGGACATTGTGATTTTCAAGATCCTGAGCAAAATACTAGTCAGTAGTACAATAATCAAGTTGATATTAACTTGGTGCGTAGGCTTCCGCGGGTAGACACGTAATAAACAGCTTGGTTTTCCGGTGGAATCCGCGTCTCGAAGGGGGTGAAGTCCGACGTTTCGCTTCCACTACTGGAAGCATCTTCAGGGGTGTGGTGCATCGTGATGTTTTCTTGAANCACAAAAGAAAAACTTCAATTAATATTTATATGTTAATAAATTAGTATTTAATATTAGTTAATAAAAATGAGAATTTTTCTTTTAAACATGAAATCAAAAAAGTGAGAAGTTAATATGGAAAATATTAAAACTTTGCTTGGTCTCCCTCACCTTCAACAAATTTTTTCTAAAATATATTACTGACACTTAACAAAACTATTCCGATTAGAGTTCTAGAGTTTGTCTTGTCCCACATTGGAGGATTAAGCAAATGCAGCAATCAGATTCACAATCCCTGATACAAAGAATAAAAAGCGAGGAAGATTAAAGAAGTACTAGTTGTTTATGGCCGCAAGGTAAAAGAAAGGCTTCCGAGGAGCTTTAACTTCTTAAAGCTACAACTTTAGGATTGTTGTATACTATCAATCCTATTTTATGACATTATTAATTGACTTGAACTGGGTAACTAATAATATAGTGATAATACATAATTAAATAAACAATAGTGATTATAATTTACCTAATGCTACTAAGATAAAAACAAAAAATAACCTGACTGTTTTGATAAAATAAAATCTATATTGTGGTCCATATAAATACAAATTAAATTATATAACTTATAGTCCGAGAATATCGCTAATTGCAAACAGTGATAGAGAGAATGGTCGGGTTCGATTCACAGCCGGAGGGGAATATTTTCACTGTGAATTTTGGTAACATTTTGAACTGGAAATAAATGAAACTATGAAAACCCAAAACAACTAACTAATGGAATACAAAGGACGAAGTAATTATTTAAAGTATAATGGCCCTATACACAATTAAACATTTTGCGCAAACCTGAAGTCGGGCAAATTAAAACAGCCCCATACACGCTCAAATTGTTTGCGCAAACATTTTTACCGTGTATGGGGGCTTTGACGAGCATAATCGGAATGATTATTTCTTCCTTTATTCGGCACCAATTAAGTAGATGATATATTAACTTATAAACATTAGATTTATGAACACATTCTTATATTAAATGATGAATGTCTTAATGATGGATTTGTAGGTGTAAGAATAAACGACAACTTAAAACATGTAGTTTAGATGAAACGTTCTACCCTAAATAAGGTATCTTCTATCTTTATAAATTATCAAGTCATTATTCTCTCTCTCTCTGATATATGACGCTCTCACAGAAAGAGAATAATCAATAAAGACTGAAGATGACCTTCGTTAGGGTCGAAAAGTTTCATCTAAACTACATGTTTTAAATCGTCGTTTTTTGTTACACCGAAAAAATCCATCATTACGATATTCATCGTAGATGATATATTAAAATTTCTAGATATCGCTTACATCTGGTTTTGATCTAAATATAAAATAAAAAGAGAAAACCATAAACCTAGCACAAATCCTATCATCTTTCCTTTTTAAAAAAAATCCCAAATCCCTGAATTTTCCAGGGGGTTATTTTTCTTTCTTTATTTTGCATAAAAAGGAAATTAAACCGACACCACTTTATTTCTGGCTTTTCCTTTCCCAAAAAATCCTTTTCCAAGGACATTATAAAGCTAGAATAAAATAAAAAGGAATGAGAAGAGGGATAAAGAAAGAAAGGAAAAACAGAGAAACTGTCTCTGTATAGAACCTTCTAATATAACCCAAGGTTTAAAATTATATTGGTAGAACTGTCAACATTACACGAGGGACATATGGAATTTTACCAAGGTATAAAACCTGGTCTTCCATGGTTCAACCACCCCTAAATAGCAAAATGACACTGGTATATCCAAAAAAGGAAATTAAAAACTATATATATATATATGTGCGTCTGTGTGTGTGTATCCCTTATATTATATAGCTATAGGCTATATTTACAGAAAAGACCTAAACATAAAATATTAAAATAGATAAATTATCTTTTCCATCCATTATACTTGATCTTCTCCGTATATTTACATAAATATATGATTCAAAGGAAAGAGAAAGTTACATGAAATAATGTTAATCATTCGAAACTCTAAACATAGATTGACATTATTTTAACTTTAGATACGTTAAAGGACGACCAAGAAGTCCTGAANACAGTAGATGATCCATTAAGCGATGGAAACGGTCACTTCCCACATCCATTAAATATGATTATCAGAGTAAAACGAGTCTTACTTTCCTGGCAATCACCAGATATATTGATAATAAGTTTTGAGAGAACACTAACCCGTTTGAGTTCTACGATGCGCGTAAATGATAATAATGCGAGACTCATGGAGTTAACAATTTGGCTACTCCAATCACCACAATTTTACTGTCATTCTCCTATCATCCTCAATTATAAACTAATTAGGATTAAAGAAAGGAGGGAGACTGACAGATAAAAATACACTCCCACGCGGAATTTGAACTACGGATCTTTGAATTTTAATATCTATGTATTGTGCTCTTACGTATCTTACCCAAAAGGAAGCAAAGACAACCAAAAAATTACATAAGTTAATCAGAAAGTAAAAGTCACTCCACGTGAAATGACCTCCACTAACGCTTCATATCTTAATTTATAAGTTAATCAGTTTTGCTATCTAGGAAGTATTATATCACATCAGATAGAGGTTTGAGGTGTTGCAAAGGATATTCAGAACCACATATATACATATAAGGCAATGACACGTTTGCAATACTGCAACCTATATGGAAGTCACAGAAGATTAGTACGAACACCAAGCCGTGTATCTTCATTTCGAACGTTAAATCCATCCCGACTTATAGTTGTAAAACCTGCATTAGGCGTAGAATCTGTCTAAAGAAAACTGTAAGACCTACAATGAAACCTTCTTTCTTCGAATACCTCGGAATCTGTTGTACGCATTCCAGTTCATTGCTGCTCTTCTCAATAATTCCATCTGCATGCTTCTATCCACCGATAGTAGCCTTCATATATAAATGTAGTAACGGTTCATTCGTTGATATATATGTCCATCATTCGAGTTCATTTTAATTAATTTAGTTTAATTGCTGATTTTCCTGAGTCCTATTTTGCCTGTTTCCTCTTGTAGTTTGTTAAGCATGGTTTGTTTTTCTCCTGCGCTATTTCCTATTAGAACAATATCGTCCGCGAACTTAAGCTTATTTAGTTTTTTACCATTAATAATAATGGTGAATCCATCCATGTCCATTCTTCTGAAAAAGTATCTAAGGTTGCTATAAATAATTTGGTAGACAGTACGTCACCTTGCCCCCTTCCTCTCGATCTTAATTTCAAACTTACTTCCGAGTTGAACCCTTAATTTTGCTCCACTATAAATGTTCTTTAGCTTATTCTTTAGTTATTTACTTGACATTCAGCCAGTGCTTTCCATATGTATGAAGTCTCTCTGCTGTCGAACGCCTTTTTAAAGTCTATAGACTGTAATTAATATTAATTAATCAATTAATATCAATAAAATATAAAGATATTATCGTATATTATTAGTGATTTCTTATCAGGTACAGTGTTGCATGTTGAAAAAAAAAAATATAGAAGTTATCAAAAATAAAATTATTAATAGCAAAAGAACAGCACTGTGTTTTTTGACAGTGGTCTATTTTATTAAAAACTGACTATACATAACACCAAAACAACGACACTAGCTCACTCCTCAGATTTCCATGACTTCTTGGTCGACCTTTAGCATATGTCTAATGTCCAAGCCTGTAGGGATATTTTCAGTTGTTGCCTATAAAAAAGTAATTTTGGGTAGGTAAATTGGGTAAGGTAAATTTTCAAGTTGGCAACCTTTTGTTTACTTTTCAAACATCAAAATTAATCTTTTATTACCTTCATAACCTCAAAATTATCTCTGTTTTCATGTGGAACCTTTAAATTAAATCTTTTATATTCTGTTTGGAGTTTGTCTGTTATTCCGCTTACTTTTGTGACGTCTTTTATACGCCTTATTCAATCATTTTTACCATAAAGCATGTTTGAGCGTGTAGGGATATTTTCAGTTGCGGCCTACAAAGGTACATTTATACGCTTTTAATTGGGAACACGTAGTATACTTATACTTTCCTAATAATAAAATTAAATCTTTAAACATTGCGGAGTCAGTCCACTAAACCGCTTATATCTTTGACGCTTTTTAAACGCAGTATTCAATAAACTTTATGTTGCGGTCCACTATTAACTGTCTTTATTTTACAGGATTTTACATTTCCTCACCTTCTCCGTAGGTATATAATAATAAAAACCATTTATCGAAAAAAAAAGAAAATTAAACAAATTAAAATGTTTTGGTATTCTCTTACTACTTTCCGTGGTTCCTTTGTGGGTAGAGTTCCGACTTCGTTTTAAAATAAATCATAAAATTACCTCATCCAAACATCATAATAAATGTCGTAGGCCCTTTTCCATTCCGCCCTATCCTTAGCTACTCTCTTTCAGCACACACCACAAACTTTCCTCACCTCTTCTTCCCATCTCTTCTTTGGTCTTCCCTTCTTCCTTTTCTCTGTTAATGGCCACCAGTGTAATATTTCCTTTGACCATCGCTCTTCTTTTGATCTTACTAGATGCCCGGTCCATCTCCGTTGTCTCTCAAGTTCAGTTCTGCTGATATCTTTTAATTTGGTCTTGGTACTGACCACTGATTCTTAGCTTCGTTTAAAGTCCAAATATACGAGTATTGCCGAAGTCAGTACAGTCGGGTGCTAAAACAATACCCTTCTATCTTTATAAATTATCAAGTCATTATTCTCTCTCTCTCTGATATATGACGCTCTCACAGAAAGAGAATAATCAATAAAGACTGAAGATGANGCCATATCTATGCATAAGGTGGTCGCTGGTTATTTCAAATGAAGAGTAGTGGAGGAGAATTAACCATCAAGGTATGCCAGCCAGTGAAAGTGGAATGACACACGCTTGGTCAAGAGGAGAACATCATAGCAAGGCATACTTTGGAGAGGAATCCACAAGGCTCAAGACGCAGTGGTAGAGGAGTTTAAGCAGAAGGTATAAGAGAATATGAAAAACCAGGTCGGAGATAAGAGCGTTAGCTAAGAATAGGTTCCGATGGTGGACGTTCGTCGTAGCTGGATAGAAAAAGTGACATGGACATCTAGATGGCAAAACAACCATCTAAATGTTACTATTAGTTGTGAGGGTGCTATTTTCCAAATTTTTTGAGATGGAATTGAACGAAATAAAACGCATTACGGAATTGTAACATTCATCGGTACTGTTCATTCTTGTAAGTATTGGCTTCTTGTTCTTTTCTTGTTGGAACATTTTTGACCAAAAACAAAATGGTACTAATTAATTAAAAATATCAACTGTTTAATTGGATTTATCTTGTAAATGTTAAATTCTATATTTCTTAGAAATAAAAAAGGAAATGTTCATAAAAACACCAAAATTAGCTTAGAATGTAGAATAATCTCATTAGGGGTATTAATCTTTGATCCCACGCAGAAGAAAATTTTTTAAGTAAAAATTTAATCCTGACTCCAGTTAATTAATACCAGCTCTAGTCCTGAATGCTTTTGACTTTAGATCCAAGGGGGGGGGGGGGAGAGGGTATTTGAAAATAATCCAACACTAAAAGGGAAACTAATCTAGAGGCTTAGATGAAAGGCACTTCAAAATAGATCAACAACTTCAACTCTTAGCTTGATTAGAACTTAAATCACAGAATTTCATGTTTAGCGTGGGAAGAAAAGTAATTATATTAACATTTTATAAAATAAGGTATTCTAATTCAAATATTTCCCCTCTTACGGGTTGGATCTAACGTTCACAATGTTCTCATTGCAAACGTATTTTGGTCAACTAAGGTAGTTTTTATTTAACCTTCTTATAACAATGTACAGTTGTCTATAATGTTTGACATACCTACCTTTCTGATATATTAAAAACGTTTTATAAATAAACCAGTGAAGTGAGTAAGAAACAGATTTGTTGACTTAAAAACTTTACTGGATCGGAGTCAGAGACTTTATCAGAATGCCCCCCTTTCTTGTTTCTGATTCTTAATGCTATTATCGAGCACGCATTAAACTTTTGCAGTAAAATTTTTATTGTTATTTCATGGGTTAGGACAGCTAAAGGGCTTTCTAAATCCTCCAATGGAGGACAAAACTTATTCATAGAACCATTCTAATCGAAATATTTTAGATTATTTGACAATGTATTGCAGAAGAAATTTTCTTTAAAGTTATTTTACTATAAAAAGTGTTAATATTCTCCATACTCATTGATCAATTTATTGATTTAATGTAAAGAACCCCGATCGCATTTTTAGGGTTTCGTTGGTAAAACCAAAAAAAAAGAAGAAACCCTTATAGTTTCGTTCCTGCGTCTGTCTGTCACTCTGTACGGTTCCAATAACTTTTGAACCAAAAGAGATTAAAACATGAAACTTTCCAGTATAAAAGGTCGTTTTGACGCGCACAAAGGAAAAATATAGCGAACTCAGTATTATCAGTAGTTCAAATTCAAAATGGCGGATAATTCACATCTCGCGAAAAATCTTTTTTTAAATTTTTAGTGGGGTATCAAATGAAAGATATTGCAGAGTAGATTAGATATCTATATATACCACTAAGGGAAAGTGCTTAATTTTCGGCGCCATTTTGTTACTAAAAATATAGAAAAATATGAAAAATGTGCGGTCTGATGGGCCAAAGAAAAAATAAGATTAGCAATCATATCTGATTTACTGGGAATCCAAGATGGCGGCTAATTCCTGTCATGGGGAAAAAAATATTTTTGTAAAATTTTGAGTGGGGTATCAAATGACGGGTATTGAAGAGTATATTACTTCTCTTTAACACTTTTAGAAATCGTTTAATTTTCTGCGCCATTTTGTCAAAAAACATCAAAATTTTGCATGCCCCCCCCCGTCTAAAACTATATTTCCACTGTTTCTAAAAATATGAAAAAATATTCAAAATGTGTGTTCTGATGAGCGATAGAAAAAATAAGAAAAGCAATTTGATCTGATTAACGTAGAATCCAAGATGGCGGCTTATTCCTGTCACGGGGAAAAATATATTTTTGTAAAATTTTGAGTGAGGTTTCAAATAAAATGGTATTAAAGAGTAAATTACAAATATAAATAACACTTGGGGTAGTGTTTTATTTTCCGCACCATTTCGTAAAAAAAAAAAATGTATCCCCCCCTCCCTCTATACTTATTTCATGTTCACAATACCAACGAACCCCTTTTACGAGGTTTCATGTTTTACGAAACCCTTTTACGTGAGACTTCGCGCCCAATCAATTTATTTAATATTAAACTTAACATATGGCTACTACTCACTCCAAAAACTACTTTTTTTAGAGTTAAACAAATCTTACAATGACGAAAGACCTGAGCTTTTATAAATATTTGTTTTCAATTCATGTAACTGTTAAGACACAGAAATTTTGATTAATAGGATTCACCTGTTACAATAGCAACTTTGTTTAAGCACTGATAAAATTAGTTCACTTTCCTCTACATAAGTAGAGAAAATATATACAAGAGACAAAAATATACAGCATTATTGATCTAGCTATAATTAGATTTAGGAAGTCGTTTATTGATCCTGAATTATTTTTCTCAACCAAGGAGTGATCCCACAATCTGTTTTCGTAAGATACCTTGGCTTCCATCCTGACCACTTGACAGTGATCACTTGGGCACAACACTCTAAGACAAACATACAGACACCAACTGACGGTATAAACTTCAAATGGTTGGTTGTTTTGACTGAGATTTTGTGGTACCACTTCATAATTATGACTAAGGTTAATAAAATGTAACACAACAATATTGTCACCACAATTAAAAATTCCTCAACAACAAAACCACAATTAAACCTCTCTAGTCATAGGTATAAACTTCTTTGTTGACTCATCAATGACCAAAGATCCCCACCTATTCCTATACAATAAATTTCCTATTTACAATATTCAATTCATTAACTCATTTGGACGCTTGGAATTGAGACTTCAGGTGTGGGGTTGCACAAAACGCTTAAATTCATAAACCGTTCAATCTATCCAACCTATAATCCTTCAATAAATTATCCAATCAAGCGTCTCACAAATCACAAGAACTTAAAATTTAAAACACTTCGTAAAATTTCATAAAACCCTAAATAACTATGCCAATTCTCCAGTTAAACCCGTTGCCATCTTTACACATCCCTGACCAACTCCATCGGCTGAAGAGGCGATGGCCTCGGATCTGTAACTATAATGCTCCCAACCAATCAGAGCATTAAATTAATTGATTGTCTGACAAGAGTTTTGCCTCTTGGTAGCCTCTCCTCTTTTAAAAAGCCATGTCATGTTAACACTGTTAAAGGCGGAGATACACATCCCGTCAAATTGGAGAAGTAGCTTGCACACCAACAGAGGGTATTTGCCAGTAATTGGCATACCAAGGATTTTTATTAAGTGTTTATCTGCTTTCTTGCCAGCTACAGGCATGCCATTTAACATATCGACGTCAAGTATAGCTGGCATATTTTTGTTCAAGCTACAGACATGTGTATATCCGCCTTCATTACTATAAGGCGGAGATACATATGCCTTTATTACTATAAGGCGGAGATACACATTCCGTCACATTGGGGAAGTAGCTTGCATGTCAAAAGAGAATATTCGCCAATAACTGGCATACCAAGGATTTTTATTAAGTTTTTACCTGCTTGCTTGCCATTTAACATATCCATGTGCAAGTGGCTTGTACATAGAAGTAGCTGGCATATTTTTGTTCAAGCTGCAGGCATGTGTAACAAAATTAATTGCAAGTAACTACATATTTATATCTAATAAAAAAGTCTAGTCACCAATGTTTAAGGCACTTTTTTATTCACTATGCTCCCTCAAACCCTTCTAGCTTCTTGTTTACTGCGGAGAATCTGTCAAATTAGTTCTCTTTTCTCTCTAACTACTTCTAGCACCCACCTTCTGCCCCCAATGTTACAGGTTTTTACACTTTTATTATTCACCACAATCCCTTTATCTCTTCTAAGCTTTTTGTTTAACAACCACTTTAGTTGAAGTGAACTTATAAGATGTTAAGTTCGAGTTAATTGAATAAGAAACCATGAACCCTACCACTTTAAAGTATTAAAGACACGCTTTCAAACACCATAAAAAAACATAGAAAATAAACCGTAATAATGAGAGCTATAAAATTTAAAGTCTACCAAAGCAACTATAATAATCTGTTTTAAGTACAACCACAACTCAATTTACACAGATTGTGCACAAAAGTTAAAAGTACCCTTCTCAGGCCATGGGTAGTAATTGCACTTCTAAAATGATTATAACTTTAGACCATTATAATTTAAAGTTTAGATAGAGGGAGTTGGGGGTTAGAGAAAAGCTATAAATTCAAAAATCAACTAATATTGTCTCTGCACAAGTCGTAACTCATTTATTTTCAAACCGACTAATATCTCTCGTGAGGAAAAGTTAAACAACAAGGCCACTTTGTTTAACTTTGTTTTCTAACTCCTCATGTTTATAAATTCAACAAAATCAATGAAACAATGTTAAGCTTATTTTGCGTTACAACTTATCAGACTCTAAATGAAAAACAAGTGTTGGAGGCAGGGCCGGATTTAGGAAGGTGCTAATCTGTGCTCTGGCACAGGGTGGCAATATTTGAGAGGCGGCAAAATTTATAATTTTATTTTAAGGCTGTATTAAAATAAAAAATATACATACAACATAAAAATAAATATTTAACTGCACCGCTGCAACAAACGGTTAAGTGGTCATTTTTAGCATTAAGAAGGGTAAAAAACTATTTGAGTAAAAACTATTGGGGGCGGTCCCCTCCCACTTTCTGGGAAAATGTAACTTAATAATTTTTCTTTGAGAACTGTTTTGGTTTAATTTACTTTTTGTGCCTACTATGATGCTGTTAAAAATTCTAAACGTATTAAAAACGTGATATAAAATTTTGTTTTAACTTTATTTACGAAACATTTAAATTACAAATAAAAATCCCAAGGATGAACAATCTAGAAAATTAGCCTCAAATACTCTTAAAACTCACAATTTTTACTCCTAGATTTTAAAAATTTTCCCCAGACCCTTCCTTTTGAGGAGGGTAGCACCTATTCCATACCGCCAAACCCCTCGGTGTCGCAATCTCGCCCTCACACCGAAGCCACATTTCCTATAAGAAGCCCGAAGTGTTGTGATTTCGTTCGGGGAAACCTTTTTTTACATTTTCACAAGAATTTGTTGTGATCCTGACCAAAAAAAATTACGTCTGGTAGCATTCAATCCACAATTATTAAAAACCTAGTCCGTTAATCTTAAACTTTAATTATACCATTTAAAAGCTTATGAACAGTAGGAGCTTTTAGTGAAACTGCCACACTTCTAGCATCCCTAAATAAAGAAACATATAACTATTATATAACTGATACAAATGGGAACAAGCTATGATTTAAAAAATACTATGTATGTTCATAACGAAACTAGGGGACTCTATGGGTCAAATGCAACAAAAAATGTCGAGTAAGCATTTCTCAATAGTTCTCGAGGTATCGATTCATTTAATTGTTTATATTTTTTAATGAAAATTTTCAAAAATGCCCAATACCTAAAAAACTAAATGACATAGAGAAATTAGTCTAAGGAACAATTTCCAAATTATCAGCTGCTTAGTATCTTTTAACTCCTGGTACATATGGAAATTTGGATTTGGAAATTTGGTACATATGTCAAATTAAATTTGACCACGAAATTATTGAGATTTCTACTCTTTATTCAGTGATTCTAGAAGAGTGGCGATTTCATGAAAAACTCCTGCTTTTCATAAGCTTTCAAATGGTATAATTAAAGTTTAAGATTAACGGACTAGTTTTTGAATTAGTGTAGATTGAATGTAACCAGACGTGACATTTTTTGGTAAGGATCACAACCTTTTACAATTCTTGTACGTATACAAAAAAGGTTTCCCCGAACGAAACCACAACACAAAAAAGTTCGAAATATTCGCAAAAAACAACATTTCTGGGAGTTTATCCTTTAAATTCTCAAATACTATACTTTTTACCATAATACTCCTTGCAGCAAGTCTTGTAAAAGCTCTGCAACAAAATCGTTTAATATGTAGCGTTAGGAGTATGTTAATATGTTCCTAATGGAGATCAACTTAATGGATTGACTAGTAAAGTGATAGGGACATAGAATTTTGAAATTTTGCAGAAGATCAGAGGTTTGTCGTACAGCGTACAGCGCTCAGCGCTGGCAAGGGTTTAGAAAAATTTTAAGCTTTACAAGGTTTCCTTTAAGGTGTTTTATGGTAAGAAGTATAGTATTTAAAATTTTAACAAAAACATCCAAAAAAAAGTGGGTAAAAGGGGGGGGGGGCGGCAAATTACTAATAGCACAGGGGCGCACAATTCCTAAATCCGGGCCTGGTTAGAGGCAACAGCGTCAAACTTTTTTATAGCCGAGTTTTAATTGTTGTTAAGTATCTTTTGCTATGAACATAATATTTATTTTATAATATTCTACATTTTTTTAAAGCTGTTATTGAAAAAGGTTCCGCAATTTGGTCAACATACGTCTTTAGAAAGAATAGAATATGCACATTGTAATAATCACTTATTATAATAATATAATAATAATCTATTTATTTGCATAAAATATAACAATTTTTTACAAAGGAGTCAAATCATTCTCATTTGTTTTATATATGCTGTGTGTCGACATGATTTTTAGTAGTAAAAGAAAAAGAAAATTTAAGTAATACACATTACACATGATTGAAAAAGAAAAAGAAAAGAAAAATAAAATAAAATAAAAAAAATTAAAAAAAAATAATAAAAATTAAGCAAAATAAAAAGTGCTAAAATAAATAAAACTAAAAACTGGATTTCTTTAAATGATAACAGATAGTTATTTCTTCTCTTTAAGGATACGATTAATGATAAATAGCTCTTCTTTTTAATGCTTGAACGGAAAATAAATATAATTTTTGTAAAGTGCAACTGCTGATCTGATACAAAGAGTCTTGAAGATTCTGAGTTACTAGTGAAGGACCGAGGTACTTTGAACGCAGATCTCGCGTATAAGTACAGTTCATAACAAAATGTTCTAGGTTATCGGAGCCATAATTGCAAAGGGGACATTTCTCAAAACTATTGAGAATGTATGTAGTTTTATTACAGTGTAATTTTATTAAATTATAGTTGGCAAGCCGCATCTGGGTAGCCAGTCTTAATTTATCTATGCTACACCGACTTTGCAAGTACATCTCTCCCTCTGAACAAAACAATGAGATATTCCTGAAGATAGGTGAGTAACTTGAGTTCACAGCTCTCTCTATATCAAGGCTAAATAAATGATTGTCAAAAGTAAGCAGCAAACTTTTTATATTGGATTTGAACGAGGAAAGATTATTATTTAGTAACTCTGAGCAACCAATGGTTGTTAATAAAATTTTGAACTGAGAGACCCAGTTCAAATCCACTATGTTATTTTGCTTAGAATCGGCTTCTAATAGAGCTGTCAGACAGATGCGAGGAAGACGATCTGGACCCATTGATATTATCCTTAACCAAAGGTTTACCATTGCCTTAAAAACTTTAGATTTGATAGAGAGAAGGCCTAGCTCTAAGCGGATCATATAATGAGGTGTCTGAGAGGGTAGATACAATAATTGTTTAAAAAACTTGGACTGAAAGGAATCAAGTTCGTTTAAATACCTAGGAGCCCAGACTTCACAACCATATAGAAGTGTAGATAATGCTAGTGAATTAAATAGAGTAAGTTTAGTGGACCAAGCATCAGACTTTGAATTAATAAGTATATTACGGACTTGAGAGGAGGCCATATTCCCTTTTGATATAAAGTGCTTAGTAGCTTGTAAAAACTTACCCGAAGATGAGAATGGCACACCTAGGTATATAAAGGATTTAACATATTCAATTTTGTTTCCGTTATAAGTAAGTGGTCTGAGCTTTCTAGTTTTAGTTAGGCGGGAAAATATTACTGCTTTAGATTTGAGAGTATTGACTTCGAGACCGTTTTTTGCACAGTACTCTAATAATAGATCTAATAGTTCCTGAGCCTCTGTCCAGGAACTGGCCAGAAAGAGTATGTCGTCCGCATAAAGAAGTAGTAAAATCTTAATTAGGCTAGTGAGTCTGACTCCTTGGAAACCTTTAGACTTAATAAAATTAACAAGGTCTGATATGAATAGGCTAAATAGGGTGGCTGAGAGAGGCTCGCCTTGCAAAAGGCCACGGGTAATTTCGATTTTTTCAGAGAAACTGGTTTTATTCTTGACTGACAGAGCTGCTTTATCGTAAATTGATTTTAAAGTTTTAATTATTTTAGGACTTAAACCAAGAGCGAGCAGTTTTTTCCACAGTAAGTGATGAAAGATGGAATCGAACGCCCTAGAAAAATCTATAAAAATCACAATCAAATAGGGGACACGATTAATTAAATTTAAGGAAATTAAAGAATTTAAAATAAAAATGTTATCCATGCATCCTCGGCCTTCACGAAAGCCAGCTTGTTCTTCTGGAATAATCTTATTGATTTCTGCCCACTTGCATATTCTACTTAACATAATAGTAGAAAATATTTTTTCTATTGAGTTTAATAGTGCAATACCTCTATAATTATTACAGTCGGACTTATCACCTTTTTTATGCAGCATTACTAAGAAACTTTCAGACCAGGAACAAGGAACGGAACAAGCTGAAAACACGTTGTTGTATAGGACTAATAAATGATTTAACCAAGGCTCCGGCAGGCGGGAGAAGAATTCATAGGACAGGCCGTCAGGCCCGCTAGCTTTACCATCTTTACATTTATTTAAGGCTGCTTTCAATTCATTAATTGTTATATTACAGTCTAGTTCTGGGTGGGGAGGGTATGAGTCGATAAAAAGAAAATTTGTGTCCAAAGTATTTCTAGGAGGAAATAGGGAAACTAGAAATGAGTGCCAACTTGATAGATCTATGTAATTCTTATTGTCAGGTCTGGGTTTGATTTTATTGACTGCGGCCCAGAAAGATTTGGAGTTTTTTGTGTTAGCAAGTTGTTCAAGACGTTCTTTCTCAAATTGTATTTTTGCCAGTTTAATTGCAGATCTATATTCACGTTTACTAGCTAAAAACTCTTTAACATCGGAACTTATCTTAAAATGTTTTCGTCTACAGCGTCTAAGAATCATTTTATATTTATTCTTATGATCGTAACATGTCTGATCAAACCAAGGATTGTCTAAGTGGCTGCTTTGGACACTAGCACAGGGACTTTTTACGACATGAAACATATTTGCATTTTTTGCAGCATATTTAATGGAATCAGTGATAAAGCAACTAGCAAGAGCAAGGTCGGTAAAATGTTCAGATTGTATTGGAAGGTGTGACAAATTGTTTTGATATGAAAGTACATCATTTTCAGACCACTTATATTTCTCTGTGATAGTATTATATTGGTCCGTAGAGTAATAATGATCGTTTAATGGGTTGTTTAAAATATTATTTAAAGTTATTCTACAGGGAAAATGATCAGAACAAGTTAACTCGGGAGACACTTGGAAGTTACTTGCGAATGACAAACACGGGACTGATAGCCAGATATAATCTATTATTGAAGTGCCAGTGGGTCCAATGTATGTAATCTGCGCTGGAGAGTCAAGAGGGGATCTACCGTTGGCTACTATAAGACCCAAGGATTCCATCGTATCAACTAACATCTCACCTCTTACATCTTGTCTTCCATCGCATGTAAATCTCAAGTCATCAAACTCACTACCTTCCATGACTTCCGGTTCGATATTATTGTTAAGAGTACCGATTTTACTATTTAGGTCTCCCCCTATAATTAGTTTTACGTTACCTCCACTACGTAACTCAGTTTCTAAAATAATGTACAGTTCGGAAAGCAACTCGGTCACATCACTAGTCGGGTGGAAATATATTAGAGCTAGTACAAGTGAACAGACAGGCAAAACTAACTTAAAAATAATCCAGGAATTTGATTTATGAATTAATATTGGAGTTAACTTAAGCTCAGTTTTAATAAGTATAATCAAACCGCCGCTAGCTCTACCTCTCTTATTCGTGCGTTTAGCTTCAGAAAATAACTCGGTATAAAAAGAAAATAATGATAAATATTTATGTTTAAGCTTAGGAACAGATACAGACCAGGTTTCAGAAAAGCATAGAATATCATGAGAACATAAAAATTCCTTCTCGTTCTTGTTGAGATTGTTCAAAGTGTTCAAGCCGTGTAAATTCCAAAATAAGATGTGAAGAGGTCTGCTAGAAGTAGATGTATGAGGTCATCTGGAGGTAATACATGGTTGATTGTGTCCCTTATTTTTTATTTTATTATCTTCCTTTACCGACGGCTCTCTGGGTGAGGTTGGAGCTGCAAGTTTGTCTGGGGTTAAGTCCGAGTTTATTCTGAGAGGAGGTTTCTTAAGGTCCTCTAAAATATTAGTAAAATCCTGTCCGATAAGGCTATTCATTTTTTCTAGACCGGAAGAACCCTCATATGTAAGTTCGAAACTGTCAGACAAATGAAAATCGTGCCCTTGAATTTTAAGAGTAAGGTGATTTAAAGAGGTTTTGATTCTTGGATCTATGTTAAAGATTTTCTTCCTCAGAAAACGAAGTTTACCCTGCTTTATTCTTACATCTTTCAAGGCGTCTCTTTGTATAGAGAAGCTGGTACCTTTTAATTTAGCCACGTTCCTAAAAATCAGATCAATATCCCTGTCCAGCGGCATGTGGGCTATTAGTGCTCTGTTTTTCCTAGAAACCGGCCCCAGAGGGTGAACTCTGTTAAAGTATAGCTCATCATTTATTCCTAAGTGAGTGAGGCAAAACTGCTGTAGGATTTCCCTTAAGTCGTCACCAATGGAATACTTAATACCCTTAAAAATAAGGTTGTTTCTTCGCATCCTACTTTCTAAATCTTGTAGTTTTTTACGCATAAAAGCCTCCGATATTTTTAACTCTGAAATATCTGCTTTAATCTCCACTGTATCTTCTATAACACCGTCTAATTTTCTATCAATACCCTGGATATCTTCTTTGGTGGCCAAGCTAGTTCTCAATTTCTCCACGAGATGATCAACAGTCATGTCGCAGATTTTGAGGGCCATTTTTTTAGGAATGTTCTGCTCAGGAGAGCGATTTTCTGCCGGACGTTTTGTTGAAGACTCGGGAAATCTGTTACCTTTAAATGAACGCTCACTACGCCCTGACATACGAGTTAGAAATAGGCTGATGTCAAAGAGGTCAGTACCGTGGTGTACAGTAGGTATATGTATAAAGTATGTAGAAGCACGGGTTAACTAGCGCAGCATACACGATCTATCGGAGAGCTACGGAGATATGAATGAATGTAAATAAAACCTTGAATGGTTTAAGAGGTAGGGCGGGAGTGACACTGTGAGATAGCCGTGCGTATGGGTGTGAATGAAAAACAAATGAGATAAGACTGACCTGGCTGTGAATCAATAGGGTCCAAAGAACAGATTATAAGATTTTTATGCCTGAAAAAACTGCTTACAACTTATTAAGATTACGCGAAAGCACTCAGTCGGAATGTTTATCGCACTATACCACAAAAAGCACCATGAAAAAACGCATCGAATAACTAAAAAAAATAATCAATTTACGTTTTTTAAACAGTATTAAATTGGCTTTAAAGACGGAGCAATAATCATACGTGTTGACACTACACTCGCCAAAGGCGGACTCCTAATCACTTATTTAGACTAAGTGAAAATCCAATACAATAAAAATATGTTTAATTAGAGTAGCGCATAGCTTCTTCGAGTCCTATTTCGTATTACTTTAATCATTTTATGCTTTTGCAACCTATTTCTGTCAAATTTATTTAATTTTACCCCCTTTTTTTAATCGTACAAAATTGTTTTAATTTTTTTACGCGAATAAATATAACAATTAAGCAAAATTTAAAGAGCACAGACTGTTGAAATAAAACAGGGGCTATCTAAGAATCTAAAGGCTACTTGCGACAAACCGCATCTACAATTCATAAAACTCCACTGATATGAGTACTTTCGAAGATATAGGTGTAAATAAGTATGTTTGTGCGAATGTGGAAGAGAAAAAAAAGGGCGCAGAAGGTTGAAACTTATATGGGACCAACAATAGGCTAACTATAGATACCATCTATATTTCATGTTCACTAAGTATTTTTTAAGATATATTTGTTGGGTGACGGGTGACAGACAGACACAAGCTTAAAGGTTTTATAGTCCAGTCAATTTATCATTATTCATTGCAAAAGGTCCGGTATTTATGATTTTTGGATATGTTGTTGGGACTAGTACCCCTAGTAAAAAGCCAAGTTTGCAGAATCCTAGACCCTGTGGAAGCAGAGTTATAGCTGAAAAACATTAAAATTTTCCCACTTATTTCAGTTTTTTTATCTATATCTCCTTTTCTGGTCATCTGAGAGAAAAAATAGTTATTACCAATCTTGTAGAGGAGAAAATTTACTTACATTTCATATCAATAGCTTTTTTTCTCTACGGACTATAGTTTTCTAATTACAGAGAATCGAAAATACGATTATTTTTAAAAAATACTTAGGCCAGTCAAAACATACTTAATAAATTGCTAAATTCACAAACAGTGATGTAGTTCTGATTTTTTTTATATGTTGTTTGAACTATTTAGGGTAATGTGATCTTAAGTTTGCAGCTTCAAAAAACCTGTGCTAGCTGCGTAATATGTGATTCAGCTCTTTCCAAGTAACTCGTATACTATGCGTTTTTCGATGTTTGTCGTTGTTACTATTTTTAAAGTCCATTAAATTTGGAACATGATTCTATGATTTTTTTTTTTCGTTGAATGCCCAAAACTTGTTGTAAGAAGTGGTTTAGGTACAATTTACCCATTTTGTTATTTCTACGATTACAACAGAAATGTTTTGTCTACAGGCTTCATTTTTTGATTGCATAAAATCCAATTAAATTTACTACAACTTTATTTCATACAAATTTTTTCCTAGAGGAAAGGTTTTATGCCGATATTTGCCCCGAAGCGAGAGCAATACTTAAATTTTTCCATTTATGGGAAAAAACTGCCAATCTTTGAAGTGTCATATCTCAGTAACTATTGAACATACAGAATTGTCGATGGACGTAAAAAGAATTCAATTATATTTGCTGCTACTTCATTCCTTATAAATTTTCTCATAGCTTAACAGTTTTACGCCGATATTTGCCCCGAAGCAAGAGCAGTACTTAAATTTCAATTTTTTGCAAAACATTTTTTAATTCTTATAGGGCCATATCTCGGCATCTATTGGACGTACAGAGTTGCCGTTGGACTTAAATTGTTGTAAATTTATTGTACTTTTTTGTATTTATTGTGAAAAAATAGTAAGAACAACTAACATCGAACGACGCATAGTTTACGAGGTATATAGCAGCAACTGAAAAAAGTCCGGGATTTATTCAGTTTTTCACATATTACGCAGCTAGCACAGGTTTGCCGAAGTTGCAAACTTAGGATCCTACTATCCTAACTGGTCCGAACAACATATAAAATAATCAGAACTATCACAAAATGTTTATTTCTTGTATTTTTCCCAAATCATCGTATTTTCGATGGTCTGTAATTAGAAAACTATAGTCCGTAAAGAAAAAAGCTATTGAAATGAAATATTAGTAAATTTAATAACCATTTTTTCTCTCAGATGCACAGGAAAAGAGATAAAGATGAAAATCTGAAAAAAGTGGGAAAATGTCAATGTTTTTTTTAGCTATAACTCTGCTTCCACAGGATCTAGGATTCTGCAAACTTGGGTTTTTACTAGTGGTACTAGTCCCAACAACATATCCAAAAATCATAAATATCGGACCTTTTGCAATGAATCCCAATTTTTTTTTGTATAAATTGACTGGACTATTAGTATACTAGTACTAGATGGTAAGGACAAACTACTTGCACGACCTTGCATTATTGTAGGCCAATTTTACTAGACCTGTTACGGAGAGTTGCAGACCCTTCTCTCACCAATGTACTGAGGTATCATTGTACTGCAGAAGCGAGTATGGTGTAACATTCACCTATGTAAATCAGACCTATACCCATGACCCTTTACCGGTCTTTTATCACAGTTACAAGTCAAATCACCGCTGTTTTTACGTTGAATACAAGAAAGCTTCGTTTCTTTGTTGCTATTTTGTTTTCAATTTTTGTTTATTGCCCAACACGCAAACATAAACCCGCAATTTTTACCGCAATACATAAAACCGCAAATGTGTATTAAATAATTTGGATTGTCATCGGGCATGCATAATCGGCACAAGATTTAGCTTTCTATATAGTTGGAAGGTGGGTTAAATATGAATTTACTATATTTCCCACACAAACATTGTATGTTAAGAATAAGCGTGTACAAACAACTCGATGTTAAAGTCGTAATAAAAATATAATAAAATTCAAGCGAATATTATTTCAACAGTTCGAAAACGAAAATGTAAACAATAATGGCGACATTGTTTGTATTTCGACTTCGATTTTCAATGTATCAACATGTCCTGACAGATATCATCAACACTTTCGGACTTGTAGTAAACCAAAATATCAACTGCGTTGTAGTTTAACAACCCCATACCTTAAGTTACATATTCACGTTGACCGATGTTTGAGAATTTCACTACTAACTTTTGATCTATTATCACTTATTATGGGCGATTTCAAAGTTACAGTATTGGACCCCAGTTCTAAAGCACTGATAGTATCAATAATCTACTAGGGCCCTATATTTTAATAAATATGTTTTTGGTTGGTTAGAGCGCTATACTGGAAATATAGAGGCCCGTGGTTCGAGTCCCGGCGCTGGAGTCTATTTTTTCTCTTTTAATAATAATTATAATTTGATTAAAATTTGAATATGTTTTTCATAACGTAATTTCCATTTTAGACGGTAGACTGTTGCAATTCCGATAAATGTTCTTAAAGCAACGCATCTTCAGAAAAGAATTAATTTAATTTCTTCCTTGTTCTATTTTAGCACTTCCATAATATCTATTATAATTATAAATAGATTAATTTAATATCTTTGACTGGCTCCACTTAATTTAAGGTCGTAATAACACACGCATTAACTTATTAAAAGAGAATAAAATTATTGAAGATGTCTTTTGATATCTGACGTCTCAAAAAGCAATTTTAATTATTTCTTTTTACTCCAAAGTATAATTATACCAATCTTTTATAAATTTGAAGAAAAACATTGTTTGCTTTCATTCAGTACGCGATAGTGTGGAAATAATAATTGGCCGAGGGAGGTAGAAATTAAAGAGTTAAGTTATGAACTGTTTGAACTGATGAACTTGGAAGTATTTAAGAGTATGTTTTCAATACTTAAGCTTATACAACATGAAAGTCATTTCTTCCAACATTTCATTGTTTTCACTAAACATTATGAATTAACGCAATTAAAACCTTTGCCTAGGTGAGATTTGCAATTCAAATAAGTGTTAATTGTAGAAAGGAGGCTAAAACTCTCAAATCCGATATCAAATTTACATTCTAATTAGTTCGCAAAGGTAATCTCCCACCCCCTGGAGGGAGGGGTGAGTTATTGGTTGAGATATCGTGTTCAGGTTTGGAGGGAAAAAGCTCAGAGGATTCTGGTCTTGCAACTTTCCTCCTTTTTTTCCATACACCTTTTTTTCCAATAAAATAATAAATTTAAAATCGGAAAAAAACCTTTGTTAAATCCACAGGGACCCATTAGATTTAAATTTCTTTTTGTAAAGCTTTTATTTATAAATACTAGGGGGCTCCACCCCCTACTCGCTTTGCTCGTCAACCCCCGAAAAGCGGCCGCTGCCACGACGTGGCACTCTTGAGTGAACCATTTGGTCCTATGTTTATTTTCAATGATGACAAAAACAGATGCTGTAAAATATCACGTTAGCTATAGGAAGTACAGAAAAGGACTGTTGAGAAAGTCCTGAAAGGACTGATTTAGCGATCTTTTTTTGCAAGGTGTGTGCATAGTTATGGAATGAGAATTAAAAGGGTGAGATGAAGATGAAGATGCGTGAGTATAGTGTTGGAGAGTGGCTGAGGTAGAGGGGGTATACGCACTACTATCTCTTTCCTTGTCTCTCTGACATTCTTATATACCTACTCTCAAGTTCTCCCTTACCCCCCTAATCTCCCTCACTCTGTCTACACACAGTTTAGTATGTCACTCTCAAGCTCCGTCTTTCCCCACCGGACTACCCCTCTTCTCTCCTAACTCGCTCTTTCACACAGGTTTGTATATCAATCTCACTGAACTCGTTTGTTTAGAAACATTTTTTAATAATATAGATAGATATATATATTT
>KZ651586.1:400616-412077 GCA_001010745.2 Gerris buenoi | reverse complement strand
CTCCCTGTTATTAGCAATGTAAAGTCTACTTACAATGCAAGTCGTAGATAAAAATAGTTATAAACATAAATTGAAGGTTATTTTCTCCTTTATATTTTACATTCCTTTATATTTGGCCACCTGATATGATTAATCTAGGTTTGCCCCAAGTTCTGAGTGGCGCTTGGTATACTTTTTATCTATACTTTTAGACAAACATTTGTTACATATACATTATTTGGTGAACACTGCTATGAAGCGATAATGATCGCCAAATTTATAATTATATTTATACATTTTAAAAAGAGAAAACCCCTACAAAAAAGTAGTAGCAAATTTTGACCTCTGCAATATTGATAATTTATTATCAACATTATATTAGGCCTAATGAGGGAAACAGCCCAAGGCAGTGTCTCAGTTCAACCAATTTAAGAATCTATACATGTAATGAAGAGATACAATTACAAATTACATACGAACAAATTTAAAGTTTCATTCCCAGCATGAGAAATTTTGCCCATCTGACCATAAAACCTAAGGAAGGTAACTGCCTTCATGAAATTCTGAAACGCCGGGTACTCCTGGGGTAATAAAAACTAAACATATTTTGTTGAATACTTCCAAAATAATACTGAATTATTTCCCTCCAAGATTGTATGGAACTAACACAAACATATAAAAAGCCAAACGTATTAATATATTTTAGAGGTTTAGTTAAAGATAAAAGGTAAACATTTTGAGACGAACAATTTTTTGTATGACACAAGGAAAAGCTATTTACTGGTCTAACAAATTGCAAAGGAAACTAAGGTAGATTTTACAACGTCATAAATATAACTTAACTATAAACATTTATTTCTACAGAATTTATTTTAACATCAAAAATTTCTTTAACATAACTAGTTTGTAAAGCTAAAATACTCGTTACATCAACTCTAACTTAAGTGTTTTTTTTTTTTAACTTCCAAGAAACCACTAATTTTAATAACTTGATGACTTGGTAATGTATTTACGCGTTTTTAGATTATTTGAGTCCAATAAAAGTTACTTTAAAATGTTTGTCACTCATCTAAGTGAACGTTACAGAAACAGCAAATCATAATGCTTGTAAATTATATCAAATACCTCAAGCCGTGACAAGAAATAATTAATAATCTAATTTTCAATTTGTTGGGCATTTTCGCTTATTGGTGTGGATTAGTGTGGAAGAGTTAACAACATGTAACAATTTATTTTTTATGCCACGCAAATAAAGGCTATGCCTTCAAAAAGCGGGTAAAGTTCTTGATACTGTTTCAATTACTCATGTATAGTCCAGTCAAATGGTAGTTTGAAGTGAAAAGTTCTGGTGTACCTGTAACTAATTGATTTTAGTGGGTTATGGTGCAAATTTGCGTGAAAACCATACGACGTACAATAGTTATTTACGCAACAAGGAAGAGAAGTATCTTTTCCTGCTCGAGGTTAAGTTTTCTCCTGAGGCACCGCCGAAGGAGAAAACTTCATTAGCTCCCGAGGCTTGCTGAGGGAGATAACTGTAGTATTAGCTCTCGAGGCTTGCCGAGGGAGATAATCCCGAGAGCAGAACTACTTCGATCCATGTTGCGTATTAAATTTTATCTACGACTATTGCATCATGGACCGTGGGTAATAGCTATTACGTTTGTAGGTATAAAAGTTTTACCTACAAATTCACGTAATTTAAACACCTTAAACTGATATTTAGTTACTTGATTTATTAAAATAACAATTTTTATACTAAATACACGTTTTTAATTTAATTACGTTTAGTTTTTTTTTAATTTAAAGACTGTGTATGATAACCTAAAGTAACCTTCCCGAAAAATTAGTAAACAAAACAGTTACTACCAACATAATACTTAAAATTTACCTAAAAAAATTCCTTTTAAATTGGTATGATGGTTTTTTTTCTCCCTGTTATTAGCAATGTAAAGTCTACTTACAATGCAAGTCGTAGATAAAAATAGTTATAAACATAAATTGAAGGTTATTTTCTCCTTTATATTTTACATTCCTTTATATTTGGCCACCTGATATGATTAATCTAGGTTTGCCCCAAGTTCTGAGTGGCGCTTGGTATACTTTTTATCTATACTTTTAGACAAACATTTGTTACATATACATTATTTGGTGAACACTGCTATGAAGCGATAATGATCGCCAAATTTATAATTATATTTATACATTTTAAAAAGAGAAAACCCCTACAAAAAAGTAGTAGCAAATTTTGACCTCTGCAATATTGATAATTTATTATCAACATTATTAGGCATAATGAGGGAAACAGCCCAAGGCATGCGCTCTAGATTTCAACGCTTAATGCGCATGTCCTAACACATCTTATAAATATAATAGACAAGAAAATGAATTAGAGGAATGATGAGACAAATCAAAACGACAAACGAAACCCCTTATCGTAAAAATAAAAATAATGATAATTTTGTTATACTATTATAACCAAAGCGCTATGAAAAAAAAAGAAAATTATTGCATTTGTACATAACCTAAAAATATTGATAAATACCGCATAATCCTAGCACCCACTAACCTTGAAATACTCAATTTTTATTGGAAAATTGAATGAGAACAGGAAACTGTCTCGTTTCTTCTTCTATATAGAAATTGCCACCAACATGATAAATAGACCATTAAAAAAAGGGATGGAAGTTACAATGTTAGATTATATACAGTTGTAGCCTGACAAATGTTTTTTATTTTATTTATTATTTTTTCTTTTGTTACGTTAAGGCACAACATGGACCCAGGAAATGGTCTGGCTTATTGGAAACAATCTTGACTACGAGGCCGCTGAGAAAACACTTCTCCTTCAAAGGTTTCCTTTTCTAGAGTAAGTATCAAAAGAAAATAAGATCATAGAGGTCTTAGCTCTGGTTTTATCTTTAAAAAAAAAATAAATGAAAGCTCGAATTTACTGTCATATTTATGTGACAGAATAGTTTTATTTTCGCTTCGAAAATTTTCACTTAAAAAAGTGTATTTCTATTAATATTTGTGGCATACTTCGGCCTATATTTAATCTGCTTAACTAAAGATTTAGTTACAATTTAGAAGATGCCACTTGGTGCATACTTATATTCATAAGCTTCATACTAAAAGAAACTTATCGGAATTGAAGCTGCCGTCTTCTTATATTAAGGATACATATGTATCGTCAATATACTTCTCAAAAGAAATATTTATTTAGCAATTTCTCCACCTTGAGTTTACTTTACTTTATTTGTCACCTTATTTTTTTCCGCAGTGGATAAAATTCGATTTTATTTACTCATAAAAAACTATCTAGTCGAAACATCTAAAGATGAGCAGAGATATTATAAATGATCGTTTTCATTTCTTCTTCTTTTCACGATTTCGCTTGGAAATACCTAAAAGAGAAGAAAACATTGTCATTTTAGGATTCCTTCTCAATTGTCAAACACCTTAAGAAGAAAAGCTGTCACGAGCAGTCATTTTCAAACAGTGTGCAAACATTTTATCCGTATAATCCTTTCGCTCTGACTTTTAACAATCGACTCTCCCTTTTATATTTTATCTTCAATCCCGACTTTTCCTCGATTCTAAGTTCTTTCAAAATGTCTTCCTTTTATCTAAAGAAAATAATGGAATGAATTTAGCAGTCTAAATATGTGTTTTAATGAGCTTTTTAAAGCACCTGGAGGAGCTTTTGAGATTAACTTCTATAATGCAACTTTCCTATATGCGAAAGCCTTAATTTTCTTCTAATTATAAGCAATTACTTTTATCTACTTTTTATAATTAACTTATTCTTCATAATGAACCTTTAAATTACACTGTTGTAAACAATGTAATTTAACGTAAATCTCATAGTCATTACAAATTTATACCTTAGTAGGTAATAACGGTTTGATGTTTGATAATTAAGTCCGTCTATATTTTATGTCATTATCTTACTCTATATTTGGCACATTTTTACTTGAGGGGCCCCCCCTCTTGGTTCTAAGCAATAGTCTGCCCTGCAATAATTTCAGTGTTTGTCTCCCCAAGACATTAAGACTCCTAGGGTAGTTTTATATTTAATATTCCTTTATCTTAATAAGTAGTTGATTCATTATTACACAAGTGTGATATTCCTTTGTCCCAAGGTACATTGAAATACCCCATCATCTTAATAGTAATTTAGACTAAAGCATATATTTATGATACTCTGTATATTATGTTCCTTTGTCTAAATTGCTATTAACACAAAGGGATATGGGAGGGGGGTACTAAAGTAAAAAAAGCACCCTATATTTATGTCTTCCGACAATAAATTTAAGCAGGATCAGTCAGTTCACAAGAAATTACTAAATCCTTCTGTAACCTTAAATCCAAACACCACACGTGTATTTAATTTCCAATTTGGAACATAAAAAACACCGTCGATAAATATGTTAATTTAACTAATCACCCTTTAAAGGAACATAAAGCCCACTAATGCAGCGATAGTTGCCTATATGTTTTATAAAATTCTACAACCTTGAACAATAATTAAAAAAAAAAAAAAAAAACACTAACGACACACATCGATAAATGTGCCAATATTTGACCAATCTACGTTATTTAATTAAACATAAATAGAGTGCCAATTATTGTGGCAAATTGCTTTCTCGCATCCTATCATGTACTTTATTGTTATATTAGCGTTAACATTATTTTTTTATTGTTTATTCTGTAGCTTTAGCGATCTATAACACTTCATATAGCGGTGACGCTGTTTGTTTTACTAAAAAATTGTATTTGAAAAAAAAATGTTTTTCTCAATGAAAAGATGAAGTTGGATTATTTTTCTTGACCCAAAAATTCCAGTTCACGTTTACGCCAGCGTTGCTGGTGAACGCTTGGACGGATAACATTGTCTAACGAACTCGTTCTGGGTATTGGTAAAATAAAACATGTCTATCTAATTTCATCAAAATCGGTTGACATTTACTCAAGTTATCGTCACACGTTTTAAGGATTCGCGGACACACAGACCGATAGACAGACACGAGTTCAAAAATGTTCCCTGTTGTCTGAAACGCACATCTGTCTTGGAATTTTTAAAATCAGGGACATAAAATTTTTGCGTTCTCAAAAGTGAACACAATAACTAAATTAAATCAACGATAAATGATTAACTTATGAGTTTCTTTAATAATGCGAAGAGATAAAGATACCATCGATAAATATGCCAAAGATTGATCCGTCTATTCATTCATTATTTTTTTATTGTACCTTTTGCAATGCAAACCTTTTTTAATAATAAGATAAAGGTTCATGTCAGTAAAAGCTATGTCTGAGATGAAATCTTGAAACTCTATACGAAGGCATGTGTCGTTTTCAAAACTTTAAAACAACCAGTCACAAATCATAACTTGATTTAAAGCAGTTTTATCCCTATGCTTTAGAATCGTTATAAGTAACCAGAATACAGCTATAGGGGAATAAATTAAATCAAAAATAATAACTAAAGCAAACAATAGAGTAATGAAGTGGTAACAACCTGAATGAGAGGTCTTTTATTGAAAGAGGATTACAAATATAAAAGGTAACAACCTAACCAGAATAAACCTACATCGTAATAAAAATGTTAAGATAAATTAAATTTCCAAAGTAAACAATGGTAAGGTCATTAATGTTGGAACATAAACATAAATCAAAAACATTCCATAAAGTTTACACTCCCCAAACTATATCTTCACTATATGTATGCAAAATAGCCTGAATGTACTCTGTAACAATATCCTTCAACCTTCCGATAAGCACTTAAGCCAAAAGTTGCTCCCCCATTTCCCTAATCACATTTTTACACGGTTTTGCCCCCAACTAACTCTTTCAGAAAATACCCGCCTCTTAGAAGATGCATCAAACTTATATAGATCAAAAGTTGTGATTTTAGATTTTATACAGCCTGATAAATGTGTGCTTTGTTTTGATAAGGCTCATCAAGGGCTCAGAAAATTGTCTGAATTATTCGAAATGGATTATTGGAAACAATATTGGCCACAAGCCTTCATAAATTACTTGACCTTACTTTTTCAACTTATCTACAGGGTGGGCCAAAAAACCACACTTTTTTGAACACTTATCTGAGGTATAAGCAACTGTAATAAATAGAGATATGGGCTTTGCGGGGTCTGAAAACTACATTCTTCTACTTTAAATTTCACATCTATAACTTAAAAAACTATTGTGTGAAAGCCATGCAATGACGGTTTGAAATAGGATCTTAAAAAAAGTCGTTGTCCCGGTAGTTTTAATTAAATAAATGTATTTAAAACAAGTAAGGCGCGTTTCACGAAAGAGGCGATAATCGCCGGTTTCTGTACGACTTAGTCAATTATCAGGTGTAATAGTGGCATATTCTTTTCCTACACTTCAAGACCTTTAAATTGATGTATAACATGCCATGGAAAATAAAAACTTTTTTTAGTCCCCCGCCATATTGGCCGCCATCTTGAAAATATTACGTGTGTTATTTTAATAGTGGCATATTCTTTTCCTACACTTCAAGACCTTTAAATTGATGTATAACATGCCATGGTAACTAAAAACTTTTTTTTGGTCACCCGCCATATTGGCCGGGCCGCCATCTCGAAAATATTAAGTGTAGGAACTCCAAAATGCGTCCAGTTGCATCAAACGCCGAGATGCACCTGTGTGCCAAATTTTTATGTTTCTAGCTATAGTAGTTTATGAATTGAAACAAGCCAACGGACAAACGACACAAACGGACAGACGGACAGACAGAGCCGTTATATAAGGTTTCTTTTTGTACTTTGTACAGAAACCTAAAATGAATGTAACACAATTTAATAAAAGCGCGTTTTACAGATTTACTTGTATGGTTCAATACGTCCTTCTTGTTTATTTACGACAGCCTGCACTCTCCTTCTCCAGTGGGATATGACCCCAGCATTAGTTGATTGACGCATATCATCCCAAGCACGAAGAATCCTCTTTCGAAGTTCATTAACGTCCTTTATTCTGCCTCCCACGTGCACTCTTTGTTTTTACCAACCCCAGTCAGAGTTATTAATTGGATTCAGGTAAGGACTGTTGGGCGGCCACTCGTTTGGCTGAATGAAGTATGGACAATTCTTTTGCAAGTATTGAATTGTTTTCAAGCGATGGGACGAGGCATCAACTTGCATTAACAATTAATTTGGCATTTGATAATTAATTTCAGACAACATTGTACTTAACACATCTGCAATGTTTGTTATAACACTGAGGCACTCCTCCCACCTACCTACAAACCCCTCCCCCCTCCACTATATGGTATCTAATTAATTCTTTTAAAACTATAAAATCAGGCAACGACTTTTTTAAGACCCTATTTCAAACCGTCATTGCATGGCTTTCAACCAATAGCTTTTGTTATAAATATTAAATTTAAAGTAGAAGAATGTAGTTTATAGACCCCGCAACCCTATATCTCTATCTATTACAAAAATTGAGCTATAAGTGTTCATAAAAGTGCGGGTTTTTCTGCACATCCTGTATAATATTGTGGATTTTTTCTTAAATTGCGGAATATAACTGATTAGTTTTTATACTAATTTTTATAGATGATTATATATTAATCCGTACATTTACTCAGGGAGTCTTAGCATGATTAGGTATCAAAGGATTTACTAAGACTTACCTGTATCTGAAAGCGCTCCTTAATCAATCTTCATCTCTAAAGCTCGGACTTTTCACCCAACTAAACTTTCATTCAAAGAAATATCCCTTTTAATTTTTTAGCAAAAATATCTTTTGGGAAAATACATACGAACGAATCCGACATAAAATTGTATAATATAATCTGTTTGGTCAATAAATATGTTCTCTAGGCCTACAAGTAACAATAACTCTATAAATAGTATATCTTCTATTCAACATTAAATTCGTAGGTTAGTTTTTGTACCATCACAATTTCGCAAACCTTATCCTAAATTTTGTTATTATATTTTTGGGTTATTGACGGAGAAAAAAGTTTTCAGTTGAAATATTCATATCACAAAAAATCCATTATAGGGTACTTTAGACTATTTTTATTTATTTATTTATTTTTTTTTTAAATAGAGTAACTTAAAGGAATCACTTAAATTCAATCCGCGGTAAATCTAACAAAAAGGGGCTCTTGCAATGCTTTTTCAGAGAAGATACCTACGCCAAATAACTTTTCCCTATAATCAAACTGAAACGGAGAGTAAATATATTTGATGAAGATGAAATTCAAGAGAGGCGAGAAGGTGGTTTAACATGAATTATTTACCGGTGTATTGTTGAATAGGGCTCTGGCTATAATCTCCGAGGATCAAAGAGAAACGAGGGACGACGAGTGGGTCTTCTCAGCTGATACTATTACCTACGCTGATCAGATGCCCTCTCCCAGGTACATCAAATCACATCTGCCTGTATCTCTACTACCCAAACAGATATGGACCAAAAAGCCCAAGGTAATTTCCACAATATCCTATATTTCGCTGTATATATTAATGATTTCTGAAGTTTTTATTGAACTTCCTCTCAAGTCGTTTTAAATCACAATTTTCAGTTGCCATTTGATCAAAAAAAGTATATGGTTATTTTAAATCACCTGAGTGGTGAGGCATGTTCCACATGATAAACACCATTGTGTAATGTGTAGTAGCCTCTATCATGTACATATATACTAGCCTATTGTTTTGTTGATCACAGGCCGATTTTGTAACTTAGAAACGTCCCATATAAAGTTATCATTAAAATTTTGTTATAAAGACCCGTGCGCAGCTACTCAACACAACATGAATCTGTAATTTTAGTTGTTGTAAAACTGTAAAAAGCTAATAATTTGGAATTGATAAACTACAATTAAAAATTGTTGGTGATATTCGTTAGGTTATTTTGTTATATCAGAAAATTGGATCATATTGTCACCGTTATTGATTATATTTTGGTTTCGTACAAGTAAATTCACTTTTATTGGACGTATCGTTAGTAAAGAGAGTATTATCGATTAGTATATTTAATTAAATTTCTAATTCGACTTGTAATAGTGTTATTTTTTATTAGGGTCCGTAGGCAAAACCATGGACCCATATATTTTCCTTACATGTTTTTTTATATTATCAGACACATAAGATAGTTCAAAGAATTTTTAAAATTTTAATAAAGTACCATCAATAAGTTCTACTTAAACAATACTGTGTTGTCTACTGACCCTCACTGTGTGCTGACTAGCCCACACTTGACCTATTTAATTAATAATAATTTAAATTTATTTAAATAAGTTATTATCTGGGGCACGGCAGTGCCCCCACCAAGTCGAGCACAGCTACACAATCCTTTACTAGAACTAACTCAGGGAAATTTGGACACCCCTCCTTTATCCTATTTAAGATACAGAGATAATTAAAAATTAGAGTTCATTACTAAATATACCAGCATAATTTCACACCTCTAACCATATTAAATAAACTCTATACATATACGCTGTAAGTATTCTAAACTAAAGTTAAAGAAATAACGAAGAGTTGAAATGAGATCTGTTACCGTTATCACTAACAACAAAATGGCAACTATACGAAGGCACGCCGATATTCGGTTTTCGGCAACAAACAGCGGTGACATCATTAATAGATTAAATATGATCTTTGTTTTATATTCACAATGAAATATTATAAAAACTCGGTTGCAATTATAATACTTATGTATCCCTACTCTATGTTATTAAAATTTAATTATTCGCATTTACATCCAAAAACTTTAGATTTACTACTCTAGTTCTAAACGTATATTATACCTTGAATTATTTCTATAGCTTCATACTACGAAATCCTTCGTACATACTAAAAGTACACACGAAAATAAATTCAAATAAGTATAACAAAGAAATAAGTGATACTTACAATAAAGATGTATAAAGAGAAGCAAAAGTACTTACCTATAACAGAAAAAAAAAGAATTAAAAATTAATTATATATTTACTTAAGTTAAATTATACATTATTAATATCAAAATTATACTTACAAAGTTACTTCAAAAAATAGCATGATTGCTTGCTACTTTATATCTTTACGGCTTTAATTTATATTCTTTAAGGCTCAGGTTATTTATCCAGTAGCTTCTGAATTAAGTATTCAGTATCTTCTGGAATAATTATCCAATGTCTTCCGTCCTTATTAAATTATTTGTTCATTAAAGAAAAAGGGAGAGTTGAGATTAGAAAAGTTCCGAGGTTAAAGTTTGGAGCCAGCAATTCAAAACACTTGAAATATAAGAATTTAGACCAACTGTTATTAAAGCTTAATCGATTTCAAATTAATATTTCTTCATTCTATATTTAAACGTTCTTATAATTTAATAAAGTAATTTTAGGTTTATTATTGGAATGGTTTTTAATTTATAATATTAATTTTGTTGGTAAATAGGTCCAAATTGAGAGGAGAAAGATAATACTCTTGTTAAAGAATCAAATTAGCTGTCTACGAGTAGATTTTCTTTTAGACCGAAATGAAATTATCTGATAATAATACCAATATTCTTCCATAATTTTTAATACAAAATTAGTCAATTCTATCGAGATTTTCGTTTAACTTGAACGGTCAATAAAATTCAGAGCATTTATGTTTTGTTTCTTTACTTTTCCTCACCTATGGTTAGAAAAGTATTGCTTTCACCCAATTTTTTTTTTTTTTTTTTTTTTTTTTTTTTTTTTTTTTTTTTTGAGATTTCAACTGAATTAACCATTTTGAGTGTTATTAAGACTTCCTGAGTGGTTTTTAGCATGGCGTCAGTATGTGTGTTATCATCGTAACACCCATGGCATTTAACCTAGAGAGTTGAAACTAAGAAGAAAAATCAGTTATTACTTCTAATTCTGCTACCCGGAAAATCAAAATTTTCCGCCATCTTGAACACAGTGAACCCAGTTTGCTGAGTCAACAAACATTTTTAAAAAAATCGTAAAAAATCGAAATTGAAAATAGAATGTATACCTCTCTGTGTGACAAACAAATCCACCAAATTCAATTTTGATTTTGGCTACAATTTTGAAATGATCTATTTTTTAATATTTAAACTTTGACTGTTAATAAAACCGAAAGTATAAATACTTTTTTGATATATAGCATACCTTTACAACGGGTAAAAGATAAAAAACCGATGAAATAAAAATACCGCCAAAATTCAAATAACTAAATAAATTAAATAAACATTTCTTTGAAAAATGTTAATAAAAATCAGTTAGTTCAAAACGGTCACCTATCAACGTACTGACCACGCCCAATGCTGCTTCCTCCTGCAAATATATGCAAATATGGGAGTGCGTTAACCACTTGGAAACGCCTGTCTCTTAACACAATAGATTAGTTTATAGTAAAAGCACAATAACAGATAGCGTTTTATACATATCAGTTTCATGGGAGAACTATTTCACAATATTTCATCATGATGATGAGGATACTATGCATAACTCTCTACTATGGCTCAT
>KZ651586.1:374584-395687 GCA_001010745.2 Gerris buenoi | reverse complement strand
CATTAGCAATGTAATACCGTGTTTGCACACTGCAATAGGCTAAACCATTTGTGAGAGACACCAAGGGATGTGCCACGCAAGCGTGACACATAGGGACTGTTCCAACATCAGACATTACGTCATTAAGATGTTGGCTCGGCAAAACGCCATGTCCTGCATCGTTTCGTCGCGTCCGACTCATCAGGGGCCCGACGATGCCCACCCAACTCTGGACCTATACCAGACCAAGAAGATCAGATATAGGACTATGTGCCACGTAAACGTGACACATAGGAACTGTTCCAACATCAGACATTACGTCATTAAGATGTTGGCTCGGCATTACGGTATGTCCTGCATCGTTTCGTCGCGTCTGACTCATCGACATAGCGTAATGCAATATCGTAACAATTTAGCAAAATTTATACAGCGCAAACAGTAAAAATTATTCTGGGATATCTGCGGGCTAATTTTGACATTCCATCTACATTTCATAAAAATCAGATAAGTACCTACTTTCGATGATGTTATAAATAAAGTGCAAATAAATGTATATTCGTGCACATAAAGAAAAAAAAATATAGGCGCAGAAGTTTGAAACTTACATTGGTCCAACAATGGGATAATTTTATTAATTACCTTCCCAATTTAAATAAAATAGGTCAGTATTTTTTAAGATAAATGTTCGTTCGCAAAAATTGAGCGAACGAACGGACAGACAGACAGGGAACCAAAATGTTTTCTGAAACAATGAATGTCTGGAACGGATTTCTATCTCTGGGAAACATAAAAATTTTCGTTCTTGAGAACGCTAACATTGCTAACATTACCTTCGGTAAGCTCGGAAGCAAAATCAAAACAATTTGGACAGATTTAAAAAACGGAAACAAAATACGAAAATTGATAAGTAAAAAAGTTTCCCCAGAGTTCTAAAAATCTGCTCTTTAGCTTAAACAGTTCGGACGTTATGAACCAAAAAGTGACGGTCAGACAGACACATATCACGCTCGGCATATGGATTTCGAGAAATATCTACGAAACTCTAAAAGATTTTAGCAAAGTAAATCTTTAATTTACTAAAAAAATAAAAATAAATACAATAAAATAATCGAACCAATGAAATATTAGTTATACATTTACTATTAGGGTTAAAACGCTATCGTCCATCACTTGACGCGTCTTATTTTTTTTCACGACATAACACAATAAGTCACAAGGTGAAGCAGTCAAGACAACACTCAATGTTCTTCCTAATTAAATGGATGTAAGAAAGGGATGAACAAGTATCTGAAAACCGAGACTTTGGTTCACGCGGTATAGGAACCAACTGACCTGGAATCAAATAAATTTGGAATCGCGTGTCCACTGTAAAACATCCTTCATTTAACTCTGTTGGTTTTATTTTAAATTTTCTGATGAGTTATTAACTGCTTCCGTTTTTACTTGTTGGTACAAAGATAATAGTTACTTATTATTATATTATCAAAAGGTTTCGCAAATTAATTATACTATGAAGATATCCTAGTCCATTTAATTAAATGAAACTCAAAGGATAATAATAATTGTAATTTAGATTTAATTTAAATATAAGATAATTTGTAACAAAGAACACTCAAGTTTAAACATGATGTTGGTTTCCGTTTAAACGAGTTGTTTCACGTAGAAAAAAATAATAGTTCTGTTCAAAGCTGAATGTTGAAGAGGTAGTATTTTTTTGAACTAAAAGGTTAGGTCAATTTGAAAAGTCTGCTAAAATACTTGAAACACGGCCGGGATAGTTGTTCTTTTGTTGCTCTAAACATATCCAAAGGTTTTGTTCCTTAAACACAACAGCAGATAGTCGTTTGACATCAAACAAAATTCTGAGTGCTTTAACTCCAAACATTTAAATGAGTATCACTGTTCAAATAAAATGACAACAAATTTTAACAAACATTTTATACACTACTAACAGTTATTGTTGTTTCAAAAGTTAACAGAGAAAAATAAATATATACAAAAGGTTTTGTTAGTTTGTTGCGAAAGCAGAACCAAGTGGTATTATTTGGCAAAGTCTTGGGCAAAAGAAATTACTATTCAACAGCTTTCATTTGATACCCCACTCGAAAATTAAAAATAAAAAAAATAAAAATGAGTTTACCACATTTTTTCGAATTGCGCATGCGCATATTTAATTTTTAACTTTTGTGTATTTCTCCTTTGTTTGGGCCCGAAAGTTACGCCAGTGTTTCAAATTTCAGCTTTTTAGCTTAAATGGTTCGGGCTCTATGAACCAAAGAGCGACGGACAGACGGACACATCACCCTCGGCATAAGGGTAAGTGTCCATCTGAGACTTTTTAGTATCGAGATTCGCTCTCGAGATTGAAATCGCTAGTGGACAAGGTTCTGAGACTAATCTCGAGACTAGCTCTCGAGATTTAGTCTCAGATGGATCTACAAAACCCTAATTATAAAAAATACATACATTATTTATTACCAAAGATATACATATTTGAGTGAAAATCCCTAATTAATAAAATGAAAGAAACCCCTAAAAATATACCTATTATAAACTACTCTATCCGTGCGTTTATTTTTTAATAAAAAAGATGATAAAGATTATATATTAATTGTGGAATGCCGAGGAATGGAAAATAGTTATCAAATGATAATAACGGAGCTAAAATTCAATTAACTTAATGGTGTTTCAACACTTAACTTACCTCTTAGTTACGCATTAATTATATCTGTAACATTGGGCCGCAAGAAATTATTCTGGACTCTCGAAATGATAATGTAATGAATACTAAAATTCATTAAAAGTAAGATATCTACTATATATACATACAGGGTGGTCCAAAAGTCCCCCCCCCCCTCTTAACTTTTAAACGGTTTGAGATAAATNACACCATTTGTGAGAGACACCAAGGGATGTGCCACGCAAGCGTGACACATAGGGACTGTTCCAACATCAGACATTACGTCATTAAGATGTTGGCTCGGCAAAACGCCATGTCCTGCATCGTTTCGTCGCGTCCGACTCATCAGGGGCCCGACGATGCCCACCCAACTCTGGACCTATACCAGACCAAGAAGATCAGATATAGGACTATGTGCCACGTAAACGTGACACATAGGAACTGTTCCAACATCAGACATTACGTCATTAAGATGTTGGCTCGGCATTACGGTATGTCCTGCATCGTTTCGTCGCGTCTGACTCATCGACATAGCGTAATGCAATATCGTAACAATTTAGCAAAATTTATACAGCGCAAACAGTAAAAATTATTCTGGGATATCTGCGGGCTAATTTTGACATTCCATCTACATTTCATAAAAATCAGATAAGTACCTACTTTCGATGATGTTATAAATAAAGTGCAAATAAATGTATATTCGTGCACATAAAGAAAAAAAAATATAGGCGCAGAAGTTTGAAACTTACATTGGTCCAACAATGGGATAATTTTATTAATTACCTTCCTAATTTAAATAAAATAGGTCAGTATTTTTTAAGATAAATGTTCGTTCGCAAAAATTGAGCGAACGAACGGACAGACAGACAGGGAACCAAAATGTTTTCTGAAACAATGAATGTCTGGAACGGATTTCTATCTCTGGGAAACATAAAAATTTTCGTTCTTGAGAACGCTAACATTGCTAACATTACCTTCGGTAAGCTCGGAAGCAAAATCAAAACAATTTGGACAGATTTAAAAAACGGAAACAAAATACGAAAATTGATAAGTAAAAAAGTTTCCCCAGAGTTCTAAAAATCTGCTCTTTAGCTTAAACAGTTCGGACGTTATGAACCAAAAAGTGACGGTCAGACAGACACATATCACGCTCGGCATATGGATTTCGAGAAATATCTACGAAACTCTAAAAGATTTTAGCAAAGTAAATCTTTAATTTACTAAAAAAATAAAAATAAATACAATAAAATAATCGAACCAATGAAATATTAGTTATACATTTACTATTAGGGTTAAAACGCTATCGTCCATCACTTGACGCGTCTTATTTTTTTTCACGACATAACACAATAAGTCACAAGATGAAGCAGTCAAGACAACACTCATTGTTCTTCCTAATAAAATGGATGTAAGAGAGGGGATGAACAAGTATCTGAAAACCGAGACTTTGGTTCACGTGGTATGGGAACCAACTGACCTGGAATCAAATAAATTTGGAATCGCGTGTCCACTGTAAAACATCCTTCATTTAACTCTGTTGGTTTTATTTTAAATTTTCTGATGAGTTATTAACTGCTTCCGTTTTTACTTGTTGGTACAAAGTTAATAGTTACTTATTATTATATTATCAAAAGGTTTCGCAAATTAATTATACTATGAAGATATCCTAGTCCATTTAATTAAATGAAACTCAAAGGATAATAATAATTGTAATTTAGATTTAATTTAAATATAAGATAATTTGTAACAAAGAACACTCAAGTTTAAACATGATGTTGGTTTCCGTTTAAACGAGTTGTTTCACGTAGAAAAAAATAATAGTTCTGTTCAAAGCTGAATGTTGAAGAGGTAGTATTTTTTTGAACTAAAAGGTTAGGTCAATTTGAAAAGTCTGCTAAAATACTTGAAACACGGCCGGGATAGTTGTTCTTTTGTTGCTCTAAACATATCCAAAGGTTTTGTTCCTTAAACACAACAGCAGATGGTCGTTTGACGTCAAACAAAATTCTGAGTGCTTTAACTCCAAACATTTAAATGAGTATCACTGTTCAAATAAAATGACAACAAATTTTAACAAACATTTTATACACTACTAACAGTTATTGTTGTTTCAAAAGTTAACAGAGAAAAATAAATATATACAAAAGGTTTTGTTAGTTTGTTGCGAAAGCAGAACCAAGTGGTATTATTTGGCAAAGTCTTGGGCAAAAGGAATATCAATAAGCACAATGCTTTCATTACCTTTGGAAAGCTCGAAAGCCAAAATAAGTCAATTCTTTATTGTTAATAGAGATAGTGATCAACAAAATCGTTCAATTCATCAAACGAGCCATAACTGAACCGATCTCTAAGATTACCGTTAAGTTTGTAACTGTTGGCAACTCTCAATCCAAAAATGTTCAAAATTGGATCAGCACTTGTAAAGTGTTCAATTCCAAGTAGGGTTACATATTTATTCTTTTTAATATTAAATGAGCGCAAATGGTAGAAATTAATGAGTCCGAAATAGGCTAATTATGACCTACTATCCAAATTTCATCAAAACGGACGATTAGTTTTTAATACTAGGTGGTTCGCAGAAATGAAAAAGAAACCATCAGACAGACAGATAAAAGACCAAAAATGTTCTTTCTTCTGTTTCTTAAACCGACGTATGTGTTCAGGAATATTTTAATTCGAAAGCATTTTATTTTGTTCTTCAAAAGGATCACAATGTTTATTATACGTTACCTTGGGTAAGCTTGAACCAATGAATGCAAATGATTAAAAAGCAACAAATAAATTGCTTGCCTGAGGTATTGGGTCCCAAATATGATTCATAAATTCTAAAAACCACTTAAACCTGAATTACCATCCTGTATATATATTTAAGTGTATTTGAAAGTTAACTAATTGTAATCGCTAAATTTGATTATTTCTATGATATCAGATAATCTACGTGACACGAAATGCAAAAGATGCAGCTGTCTCCTACTTCTATCATCACAGACTATGGAACGGATACTCTGGAGCATCAGATACATTCTTGCAGGCATTTTACGAAGACAAAGGTAATTAGACCATAACTACATCTATTGAATAAAACACAATTTAAATCAAATTATAATTATTATTAACTACAGGAAACATACAGAGAAAAATAGACTCCAGCGCCGAGATTTGAACCACGGGCNCACAATAACGAAAAGGGATTTGAAACAAAAAACAAGCGTTTCTAAACGTCTAATATATTTGTTACAGTGGTCTACAGTCCGTTCTGGGAACACGTGATCGAATACAAGAAATTGGAAAATGAACCAAATATCCTTATCAATTCATTCGAAGACATGCTTAAGGTAATGTTATAATCTTATTTACTTTTTTTTTAACCTGCTTCTAGGAGTATATTTTATCTAAGGAATAATCAGTATATTGTCTACCACAAAAATATAACAATAAAAGCAATATTCTAATATTTTTCAATGATTTACATCAGACTATAATAAATTTTGTGGTCGAAGTATCATTTTTACTAAGATATAAGAATATGCCATAACGCACAATCGCTGTGTATCGCGGGTCCAGTTTCCAGCCAAAACTAAATAGGTTTAAAAGTGCGACACGGTCCCGTTAAGAAAACCCAGGGTTCTGGTTTATACAGCATTTGTGTGTGCAGTGGGTTAGGTTTATATGGGTAAGACCTCTTTCTATAGTTTTGGCCCCAGGTTCGATAGCCTTGGCTCTAACAACGATTCATTGACCGGAAAAAGTAATAAAAATATACCCTTAGGAAGAAAGACTATAATAAAAATACACCCTACCACAAGAAATCAAATCATGGATCCCTACATTTATGGAGCAAGGACCCTATTTAAATTTACAAAAAGTGTCTCAAAATACTTGAATTCGATGTTCATACTACCCTTGGTATTTATCACTCAATGTAGTTCACTTATGAAGAAGTAAGCGTATAACTACAACTAATCGAATGGGGTTTTCGTTGCCCCTTCCCATAAAAAAGGCTTGATAACATATTTTCTATTATACCAAAGACGAGCATAGGGCCTCATTGAATCTTCGCACCATTCGACTCAATTTTGGGTCAATCCATAACATAGAAAGAATTTCTAAAAAATTTCTAAGAAGAAGAAGAAATTTCCTAGAACTATAAAGTTAAAGGAAATTCAGTAATCTCAGGTGACAAATCCTAATAAGGAACTATGTATATTGAAAATAGACTGCCTATTAGTGTGGCACATAGCTTTCTCGCATCCTATCACGTAATTTATCGATTTTATGCTTTTAAATGCCATTATTGTCTAATTTATAATTACTACGTTTTTATTAACTGGGTTTCTTGATTGTATGTTTGTTTGTTTGTCCGGTACAAATCTTGCAATCGAATTTTAACTAACATCCCGTGTAGCTAGACATTTGAAACTTTCAGAACAGCTCAGAACACGATGACAATGCATTATTTTAATGCTTTTAGTAATTTTTCAGCAGAATTTAATTCGTTTTCAGCAAATTTGCTGCATGGAAAGTTAGTTCGGAAAAAATCCGCATGTTATTTTATTTGTTTTGTCATATCCCCAATATTTACAATCCTTCATTTTGACAGATTTCAAAATTAAGATTTTTTTTGAGAGATAAACATTGAATGACAGCAAAAAATAATAAGTAAACCAAGTAAATAAAAAATGAATTAATTGAATTAAAAAACGTAGTATACAAAAAGTTCTTTTTATCTTGTAATTATTTATGTAATCATTTTCCCCGTTTATTTAATCTGTCACAATTGTTTTGCTTTTTTACATGGATTAAAGAACAAATAAAGCAACATTTAAAGAGTGCAGACGGTTCAAATTAATCAGGGCTATCGCGGGTTACTTTGATAAACTACAAAAAAGTAGAGTACTTTTAAAGCTATTGGTGTAAATAAATGTGTATGTTTGTACTGTACGATTGTCGAAAAGAAACAAATAGGCGTTTGAAGTTGAAGCTTATATGGGACCAACAATAGGCTAGTGATGGCCTATCATTCAAATTTCATTAAAATCGGACATGTAGCTTTTAAGATATGTTGGTTTGAAAAAATTGAGCGACTAAATTAATCATTGCTTAAATTAATCATTGCTCAATTTAGTAATATAGCTCAAAAATCGAGTGACACACCGACATACCGACAAATAGACACAGAACCAAAAATGTTCCCTGATGTCTGAAACGGATTTTTGTCTTGGAATTTTAAAATCGGAGACATAATATTATATTTTCGTCTAGCGCGATCCAGAGCGATCACATTATCTTCCGTTACCTTCGGTAATCTTGGAAGCAAAATGTTTTTAGAGTGTTTTAGGAAGAAACGAATCGTTGTTCAAATAGACCAAATAGAGATAAATAATTGTACTAACTTTAGTATTGTGACTCTTGTATCATCAAGTTACAAGCTGACATAGTCCTTAACAAGATTTATATACTAGAAAGGGGTCTGATATCTCCACAGAACTTGTAGTACCATATAGCCAGTTGTAAGTATTTACAATTATAATCTCACGCAGCAGCTTGGTCGAGCAGCTGTATAATGTACAAGAAATCTAGTATTTTGTATGATAACTTCATAATCTCAATTCAAGCTTTCGTCTTCACCTCCTATATCATCCTTGAGTCTTATCCTTCAGAACACAAGCACAACCTCACATTTTGTTTTCTAACGAATTAAGAAAACATTTTATTAAAACACATTTTTAACAACGTAAAAAAGGTTTATCGCCCTCCACCAGGAAACATTCCTATCCTGAACGGCCGGTAAAGTTCCATATTACAGCCCTGGGGCCGGTAATAATGCATGCTTTATCATTACAGGGCCGTTAAATAGTTACCAGTAAGCGCAATGACAGGCCTCGGGCGTTAAACGCACTCGTGCTTTCAAACTTCGCCCTCGGCCTGTAATAACGCCCTTACTGCTCTAGGTACGTAAATAGCTATTACAAAATATGGCCACGTCTCAGTTCACTCCTTATATTATTTTACTTTATTTTCTAGCCCATCATATATGTTCATCAAAGTTCATATTTCCGATTTAGCAGTTTAGGCTCCTCTCGTCGGTACAGATCACAGATGACAGACATTTGTAAAAATACTTGAATTCGATGTTCATACTACCCTTGGTATTTATCACTCAATGTAGTTCACTTATGAAGAAGTAAGCGTAAAACTACAACTAATCGAATGGGGTTTTCATTGCCCCTTCCCATAAAAAAGGCTTGATAACATATTTTCTATTATACCAAAGACGAGCATATAGGGCCTCATTGAATCTTCGCACCATTCGACTCAATTTTGGGTCAATCCATAAAATAGAAAGAATTTCTAAAAAATGTCTAAGAAGAAGAAATTTCCTAGAACTATAAAGTTAAAGGAAATTCAGTAATCTCAGGTGACAAATCCTAATAAGGAACTATGTATATTGAAAATAGACTGCCTATTAGTGTGGCACATAGCTTTCTCGCATCCTATCACGTAATTTATCGATTTTATGCTTTTAAATGCCATTATTGTCTAATTTATAATTACTACGTTTTTATTAACTNTCCAAAAATTTTTAATTTGGTCATTTTATTTTAAAGAAAATTTAAAAAATAGACTGACAACTGGTGTGGCACATAAATTATTCGCATCCTATCACGTACTTTATTCATTTTACAATAGTTTATGCTTTTACAAGCTATTATTCACTAATTTGTTTAATTGTTTTCCTTTCAGAAAATATTATATAGTTTGAATAATTTCAATTCAGCAACCATATAAGAATGATAAAACTTTTAATAATTGAATCATAATATAAATTTTCGGCTTCTTGTAAGCGTAAGCGATGAAAATAATATTTACAGAAAAATTCTATTTTATTTTAAGAGGCGAAAGTATATTGCAAGCAAATTTGTATAAATTTTCTCGCGCATGTAAGTGGGTTTCTTTTTTACATGTAAGTGGAAATATAATAAGGTCATTTCACGGCTCAGTTGCTTTTAACTAAAGAAATACGCAATTTCATATTCATAGATTTCTGGGCCAGGGTAGGGGAGATACCATCGATGAACATTGTTCACCTGATGCCTTTATAAAAACAGTACGTCCGTGTAAAGAATATAGAAAGGACATAGGACTGGAAGAAATAGAATGAACTTGGGGGAATGTCAGAAAACCACCGGGCTGTACTATGATCCAACTAGAAACTAAACCAATTCCATTTCATACATAAGGAGTATGAAATAGAACTTTGAAAACAATGTGTCGAGACGTCCTCCCCCAGCGCCCCCCTTGTAAATACGTTTCAAAGCATTGTAATTAAGCGAAAAAGAGTTACAATATACAGGTCCTATTAGAACTCATTAAGGTATGAAAGCTATGGAATTTTTAAATATTTTTTCATAACTATTTTATTTATTTTATTTTATTTTGAACATAACTACTTTTTAGCTAGAACACACCGTTTCCCAGATATTGGCAAAAGACCAAAAAACGGGACACATTTTGCCTCGCCACGGAGTTAGCACTGACCCTAGGGCTGGGGACTTTTGGTATAATCATCTCCAAACACATCTAAACACATTCCAAAAATATATCAAAAAGTCTGCCTACACCCCTTTTTGAGCATTCGTTGACTGGACTATTAGAAGGAACTTAACATTATAATTATTTAAAAAAAAAAAGAAATAGGATGCAAATAAAATCAAGTTATATAACTCATGTATTATTTAAAGGCAAAATTATCGTTGATTCTCTTCTAGATTTCAATGTCACTTAATCTAGCCTAGCATATAATATAGTGCAGCATAAAGTTAGATTCAGGGATTAGCGTCACCTTTAAAAACACTAGGGTAAACGCAAATCTTGCATAATTGCACTAACAGAGGCTCTAATTTAAGGGACAGTTACTTCCAAGCTAAAGCCTCGGAGACTACAGAAATAGGAAACCATCTCAGACTACAGGCTTGGTAATGGTTGAGTGGAAGGGGTAAAGGCTAACATTATGTTAGTAAATGGGGTAGTAACAGTGTCTAGAACAGCTTTCCCTTCCACTTCCCCCAAACCAGGGTAACTGGTGCTTACGCACAAATTGGTCCGTGATAAGAATGTATAAGGCTATTATCTCCTCGGTGCTCATATCTGAAGTATAGCATCAATTTTTAAAACTAATGCCTGCATAAGGTTGCTATTCAATGCATAATATGCACTGTGAGAATACGCCACAGCTAGAATAGGCAGACTAATTTTAACTTAAGAAATAAGAAACTATGGCTCTTTGAGCAAAATTTATTTTTTTCTCTTGTAGATAGGAGCTCAGGTAGTCGTAATAAAAAAGATTTAGAGGAACTATTCCACAGTAAATAATATTTACAGCAAAAAAGGTTCGTTTTCAACCACTTAGTTTAAGCTCGGGGTGATAATCAGTGTAAATCACAGCTCACTTGGGTGTGAAATCACTTTTACCTTAAGTGTTCGCTCCGATATGTATTAAAATTAGGGTTGATATCAGTTTGTGAGGCCAGGACCCATGCTAAAGGTCCATCAAATCAACTTGTATTATAAGGCTATATAATAAAAATACATACAGATGTTGACCACTTTTGTCAACACTTTTGTGTGATGTTGTGTACTTTATTGTATTTATTATTTTACAAGCCATTATTGTCTAATTGGTTTAATTGTTTTCCCCGTTGTTTTAATATGTCAAAATTGTTTTGATATTTTATAAAAATTAAAATATCCATTTAGCAAAAGTTAAAGAACGTAAACAGTTCAAATTAATCTCGGGCTATCTTCGGGTTACTTTCTATAAACTATAAAAGTTTCATTCAGATCAGATTATTACTTTTGAGAAGCTATTGGTGTTGTAAATAAATGTATGTTTGTGCGCCTGTGGAATAGAAACAATTAGGCGCAGAAGGTTAAAACTTATGTGGGACCAACTATAGGCTAATTATGACCTACCACCTAAATTTCATTAAAATTGAACGAGTAGTTTTTAAGATATGGCGGTTCGCAAAAATTGATGGACAGACCGACCGACAGACAGACACGGAACCAAAAATGATCCCTGATGTCTGAAACGGATTTCTGTGTTGGAATTTATGAAATCGGAGACCTAAAATTTTTTCGCTCTTCAGAACGATCATATAGCTTCCGTTACCATCGGTAAGCTCGGAAGCAATAAATATTTTTAATAAGTTCCTAGCTACCAATTAGAGAATAAAATTAAATGGGTCTACCCAAGAATAAATAATATTTATTGTAAAGAGAGTATGAACTGAATGATGAAAATTAAACCAATTTAAAAATTATATTCTTCCAATTGGTACATCTTGCCTCCTGTTATAGGAAAATCGTCACATGCTGTTTGAATATGATTTGATTACCATAGTGAGGAACAGTTAGATTTATGCAATATTAATATCCCATGGTTAAATTAATACGGGACCCCTTATTATGGGCATACTTAATCTAATGTGGGTACCAGAGTACCAGGTCATGAAGGATTTATAAGAAAGTAAATTGCCGACCGCTTTCCTTAAGACGTGCAGAGTCTCTATTTTTCGATTCAGAGTCTTTCTGTGGAAAAAACCCTAGTCACATAGGTAAGGCGATCTTATGGAAGGCCATATAGAAGGCCTTCCGCATTATTATTTTAGGGCTGATGTCCAGGTAAAGGCGAAAACTTGCATAAAATATAAAAATTATTTTATTTTTAAGAATAGTCAAGGTATTTTATGATCATCCCTATAGCCCAAGAAGAAGAGAAATAATTTGTAAATTAATTTGTTATAATTATTAATAGTAGAAAAAAATATATGATGTGGAGTGCATATTATCGGCTATTGTATTAGTTTTGAGGGGGAACTTACTTATAGATGAAAGAATTGCATTAGGAAAGTAAATTGTTAAACGGAATTAAAGAAAAAGAATGATAAGCTATTTGAGCACAGGATGCCAGTGAGATAAAGAAAAGATTAATGTAAACGGAGAAGAAATAGAGAGATAATGCCAAGATTAAGGGGTGTTATCATTATTATTATCACCATGTGACTTAATCAAAAAGATCTTAAGAAGTAAAGATCACGCTAAAAAAAAAATGGTCTAAACGTATCCAAAACGTTGTTCAATGGACCAAATTATATCATGTAAATATCCAAAATATATTTGGATTATTTAAAATTTAATCATACCGTAGTAATAAAACTACAAAAAATCTAAAAATTGAATAAAATATTAAGAGAGGTACCAATAATAAATGACGGATTGATAACAGAATCTCATATTATTGCTAGTCATATAAGTAAATGTATTGAGAGCCATTATTAAAATATATAGCGAAATTAGACTTAAAATAATGGATAGGTCCAACTCTACTTACAGCATTGTCCCCTTTTTATGTAGCTTTGAGACATTATGCATCGTGAAAAAAAAAAAAAAAAAATGATTTATAGGAAAGCCACACAGAGAATATTATACTAACATCACTAATTTTTAATAAAAAAATCAAAAAGGTTTTACTTGCTTATACGTTGCTTCAAAGAGTATTTGGATAAGAGAGAGAGAAGAGAGAGAGAGAGAGAGAGAGAGAGAAATTAGGAAAAGTTACCTTACAAGCTTATTCCGGAGGCATAGTCTCCGTCGAATGAGTCTCGAGACATTGTCTCGACGTCCAACTTTGATCTCTACGGACAGCGTACTTATAGAAATTACGAATTACTAATGGCAGATATCGCGGACCACTTGGTTGATATCAGGAAGGATGATATCTGAATCTGAAGGCAGTGAATTGAAAACCACGGAGAGGAAGAGGTACCTCAGGTAATGTATGATGTAGGTAACTTTAAAAAAAAAAAAAAAAAAAAAAAAAAAAAAAAAAAATCAAGACTCGGTCGCATGCATAGGAAGAGGAAGAGTGGTAATAGGAGGCAGTGATGAAGACGAAAAAGAGGGGGGAAGACACTTAAATTCGCGAAAAGGATTCAGGTATAGGAAAATTGCGGGACCGGAAGAAGGAGTTGGCGGGAAGTTTAAATTGGACCTTCAAATCTTAAAAAGTCCCCTACTAAACCGTTTTAAGAAAAGAAGACTATCAAAGGAAAACAACTAGAAAAGAGGAAATTAAGAGACTTTTCAAAGAAAAATAAGCTACTACATTAATTAAATATCTTCTTAACTGAAACGCGCTACAAAGACAAAAAATAAAGAAACTTCGAAAAAGTTAATTGAAAATCCTCAAAACTAATCTGAAAAAAAAAACTAATCACAGCTTTGGGTGGTTGGATTGGGACCAGCTTGATAACAGGACGCTGGAACAAACCATTACTCGGAGATGCTACCACTGTGTGGATCTATTCTGATGATAGTCAATAATGTAGTCTTCTGGAACCGCGTTTAAAGAGTCGCGTCGCCAACTAGAAAATGACCACGTATCAGAGTGCCCATTCAGAAGTGTCGGTATATATGGGGGCAGAGAGGATATGATTTAACAAGGACTCTACTTGAATAAATTCTGTGGCGAGTTGTTCGAATGTTAAGGTCTCCTGGCCTTCAACCTTTCTTAAAAGATGCTTCCCAGACTTTATCCCGACTTCATAGATTCCAACAAAATTTGGATCACCTCGACAAATTCTTTTCTTTTATTTGCTAAATGGTTGTGCACACCTTCACACATTCATGACCGTTTGTCAAGGAATTTAACTACGTTTGAATTTGAGCAGAAGTAGTTAGTGCCATTGTCAGAATAGACTATAATACAAAGGCAAAATAGTAAAACGGGTAAAAAGGTGTTAGTAGATAGACCAGAGACTACTTCAACGTGGACAGTTTTTTGAAGTGAAACAAACAAAAACAGCACAAATTAATATACTTTAATTACTTAAGCCTTTCGACATGAAATTTCACGGAAGTAAAAGGGACCATAACACCAAGACAAGTATGTTATTTTCTGTAGTTTAAGGCCTTTATAGAGAGAATTGTTAAACGATGTGCCAGATTTAATCATTGTCCATAAAAATAATTTTGATTTGATATTATGATTAACAATAGTTTTCAAATTCTATTTAGATTAAACTTAAGCTATTCTGGTTTAACAATAAATGTTTTATAAAATTATATCTTATAGATTTCTGAATGTTGTTTAAGACGGTGTTAGAATTGATTTGTTAAGCAAGCGTTGAAGCAATTTTGTTCAATTCGTTTTATACTTTGTTCAGTAGTTTTATACAGAATTAAAATATAAATGTAAGCAATTCATATACATAATAATTAAAAGAGCATAACACACTTATTATGTAAAATTATAATCTCGCATTCAAATGAATTTTATTCTAAATAAAAATTCACAGAATCAATGATGTTCGTTAAAGATATAATTACATACAACGTTTTTATGGGTTATACTTAGTTTCATAGTTTTCCGCAGTCCTGTGTAACATGAAAAGAATTTCAGATTCAACCCAATCTGTTTTCAAGTTAACTTAAGCTTTATCTGTTATTCGATATTCAAAGAGTATTTGAACCTTTTCAAATTACTTGTTTGAGCTCAACCCTTTAAGTTTTAACATTGAATCAAAAGCCTTTTTACAACCTCGTTCGTAAATTAAAAACTTCTTTTGGATATTTTGCACATAAAAAGTTGTTTTACAAGCTTTTAAGGGGGGGGGGGGATGTTTTTAACCAGTTCATTAATGCTTTATAATTATAAAATCTTCAATGAAGTTTAGATAAATAAATGAGTTTTAAAACTCTTTTGTTACTCTAGGAATAGAGAAAGGATTAAATTTATTGGCTAAAAGCCATTTTATTTGAGATACCTCCGTAGGATTAAGTGTTAAATAGATTTAAACAGCGTTAACACAGTTTTAAGCAGCGTCAGCTAGAAGCTGCATATATATTACCAGACGGGATATCAGGTCCTTAACCATTTCATATCTAAAAGGAATTAGGGTTTATACTTCTATTACTCTTTTCACCAATTTAGACTAATTAATCAGTTTAAAATTAAAGATTACGCTCTTTATTTAAAAAGACAAAGGAAAATAGTCTGCCAATGCGTGTGGCACAAATTTTATGGTTTTATATAGTATTTCAGTCAAGTTTATTACATTTTGACCCGTTTAATGAATCTGTGAAAATTGTATTGATTTTAAACATAAATGAAAGTGNCAAATTCTACTCTTTTATTTGCTAAATGGTTGTGCACACCTTCACACATTCATGACCCTTTGTCAAGGAATTTAACTACGTTTGAATTTGAGCAGAAGTAGTTAGTGCCATTGTCAGAATAGACTATAATACAAAGGCAAAATAGTAAAACGGGTAAAAAGGTGTTAGTAGATAGACCAGAGACTACTTCAACGTGGACAGTTTTTTGAAGTGAAACAAACAAAAACAGCACAAATTAATATACTTTAATTACTTAAGCCTTTCGACATGAAATTTCACGGAAGTAAAAGGGACCATAACACCAAGACAAGTATGTTATTTTCTGTAGTTTAAGGCCTTTATAGAGAGAATTGTTAAACGATGTGCCAGATTTAATCATTGTCCATAAAAATAATTTTGATTTGATATTATGATTAACAATAGTTTTCAAATTCTATTTAGATTAAACTTAAGCTATTCTGGTTTAACAATAAATGTTTTATAAAATTATATCTTATAGATTTCTGAATGTTGTTTAAGACGGTGTTAGAATTGATTTGTTAAGCAAGCGTTGAAGCAATTTTGTTCAATTCGTTTTATACTTTGTTCAGTAGTTTTATACAGAATTAAAATATAAATGTAAGCAATTCATATACATAATAATTAAAAGAGCATAACACACTTATTATGTAAAATTATAATCTCGCATTCAAATGAATTTTATTCTAAATAAAAATTCACAGAATCAATGATGTTCGTTAAAGATATAATTACATACAACGTTTTTATGGGTTATACTTAGTTTCATAGTTTTCCGCAGTCCTGTGTAACATGAAAAGAATTTCAGATTCAACCCAATCTGTTTTCAAGTTAACTTAAGCTTTATCTGTTATTCGATATTCAAAGAGTATTTGAACCTTTTCAAATTACTTGTTTGAGCTCAACCCTTTAAGTTTTAACATTGAATCAAAAGCCTTTTTACAACCTCGTTCGTAAATTAAAAACTTCTTTTGGATATTTTGCACATAAAAAGTTGTTTTACAAGCTTTTAAGGGGGGGGGGGGATGTTTTTAACCAGTTCATTAATGCTTTATAATTATAAAATCTTCAATGAAGTTTAGATAAATAAATGAGTTTTAAAACTCTTTTGTTACTCTAGGAATAGAGAAAGGATTAAATTTATTGGCTAAAAGCCATTTTATTTGAGATACCTCCGTAGGATTAAGTGTTAAATAGATTTAAACAGCGTTAACACAGTTTTAAGCAGCGTCAGCTAGAAGCTGCATATATATTACCAGACGGGATATCAGGTCCTTAACCATTTCATATCTAAAAGGAATTAGGGTTTATACTTCTATTACTCTTTTCACCAATTTAGACTAATTAATCAGTTTAAAATTAAAGATTACGCTCTTTATTTAAAAAGACAAAGGAAAATAGTCTGCCAATGCGTGTGGCACAAATTTTATGGTTTTATATAGTATTTTAGTCAAGTTTATTACATTTTGACCCGTTTAATGAATCTGTGAAAATTGTATTGATTTTAAACATAAATGAAAATGTTAAGTTAAAAAAAATTAAAGAGTGCAAATGGTTGAAATTAATCTACTAGCAATCTGCTGGCCACTTTCAAAAACCATCCAAATTTCATAAGAATCAGATGAGTAGGTTAGGGCGGGGCTAGTTGAGCATAGGGAACTACGCATTTCACAAAAATACTCCAAATAAAGGTAAGAAGGGTACGAGGAAGGAGAACACATCGCGTCCTTCAGTTGCCCTACGACAATCGAGAAAGATAACAGACACATTTAAAAAAAAAAATGACAATCTCTATTTTTCTCCTAGGCTCGGACTAAAACAACCTTATGCAATCACGTAAGTGTTGATATTTTACGTATTTTTTGTACTTTTGATTATAATTAGCTATTTAGTCCCAAGTCCACCCGTTTCTTTTCATAACCTAACTTTTTATCTATAAGCCTAGTCGGGGTTAGTTGGGCAGGCATGCTCAACTTGTCAATATTTTCTGCAAATGGCGTCGATATTTTATGGTTATTCTCCTAAAGATGTCCGTCGTCTGAAAATTAATAATAAAGCATTGTTTTAATTACAATTGGAATGATATCCAAAGATAAATAATAAGTTATATCGTAAAAGTGTGTTATATTTGCTTTAGATTTTTATTTATTTATTTGTTTTTTGTTTTTTTTCACTGCACCTATACATTACAGATGGAGTTTAATATATATTTGATTATCAATAATGTTTTATTGTAGTTTAAGCAATTTCCATAACACTATTAGACCTATAGACCTATTCTTTCCATTGCTCATTACGCATTAATGATAATGTTGCCTAAACCAGATCAGAAATAATTTTATTTTCTGGAGACGTTTAAAGAAGGGTAAATACCTTAACTAACGTTGAAAGAATCAAGTAAATCTGATTAGGAGTTATTATAGATTATATACAAATTTTCTCAACTAGCCCCGCCCTACCCTACTTTTGAAGATATCGGTGTATATATAAATGTGTCTGAGCGCATGTGGAAGAGAAATAAATGGGCTCATAAGTTTGAAACTTAAATAGGACCAACAATGGGCTACTTATGACCTATACCATCCTAACTTTATTAAAATCGGACGAGTAGTTTCCAGGTTTGCAAAAATCGAGATACAGACTAACATACCGACAGACAGACTACCGGATCTAACCACAACCGCATCAAGCCTTATTTATCAAATATTATTTTTAAATATATAAATTAAATATTAACATTTTCTATTTTTAAATATTCATTTGTACTNAGATGGATGGTGTAAAAAAGCTGTAACTAAGCCATTAATTCATCTTTTGAGACGTTTCGACTCTTTGAAGAGTCATCTTCAGTCAATTTATTTAATTTTATGGTCACATCAAGTATCATACATCTACCTCCTGGGAGGGTGTCTTTAGTTTTAGTTAAAAGAGTATAAGTTTAAAAAAAAAATAAAATCAAGTAGTGATTAAAAAACAAATCCACATGATAAAATTGATATAAATAAATTAAATATAACAAATGAACAATTCAACAACAAAAGGAATTGTTAATTTGTTATGTTTAATTTATTCATATCAATTTTATCATGTGAATTTGTTTTTTAATCACTACTTGATTTTTAAAAAAATTTTAAACTTATACTCTTTTAACTAAAACTAAAGACGCCCTCTCACGGAGGTAGATGTATGATACTTGATGTGACCATAAAATTAAATAAATTGACTGAAGATGACTCTTCAAAGAGTCGAAACGTCTCAAAAGATGAANATCCTTAAGTCTAGTCGGGGTTAGTTGGGCAGGCATGCTCAACTTCACTCCGATACCACAACAAAAAGTTAAAAGTTTATTATTTTTTACAAATACTATACAGACTCTCGTTTTAGGATAGCAAACCGCTATAGTCATGCCTTTTTATACTTTGTAATAGAAACTTGTAAAATAATTGAATTTATAATTTTGAAATTATGAATACTTCCATTTTCATGGAAGTAAGAAAGAAAGTTTATTTAATTTATCATTTAACTATCACCCTGCGTTTTATTTTAGGATCCAGACATATAAAGGAAAAAAGTCAAATAAGTCAACAGCCAAGTGAAGCGGCAAAATTGAGTTTGCAATTTTGCAGCTTTACTTGGCTGTTGTTTAGTGTGATGGCCGGGCACTAGAGCATGAACGCAGGTGAAAAAGAATTTAACGTAAAACGAATGACTCGCACAAGATACGTTACAAAATTAAGAACGTGGTAACCTATCTATGGGTTATACGAAGCCTCGTGTCGTCTAATGACCAAGAAAGTACTTTGAACAAATATTCTGTGCAAATGTCGTCGATATTTTATGGTTATTCTCCTAAAGATGTCCGTCGTCTGAAAATGAAGTACAAAGATTGGAATAATATCCGCAAAGATAAATAATAAGTTTTGTCGTAAAAGTGTGTGTTATAATATTTGCTTGAGATTTTAGTTTTTTCACTGCACCTATACATTACAGATGGAGCTTAAAAATATATTGTTGATTATCAATAATGTTGTATTGTAGTTTAAGCAATTTCCATAACACTATTAGACCTATTCTTTCCATTGCTCATTACGCATTAATGATAATATTGCCTAAACCAGATCAGAAATAATTTTATTTTCTGGAGACGTTTAAAGAAGGGTAAATACCTTAACTAACGTTGAAGGAATCAAGTAAATCTGATTAGGAGTTATTATAGATTATATACAAATTTTCTCAACTAGCCCCGCCCTACCCTACTTTTGAAGATATCGGTGTATATATAAATGTGTCTGAGCGCATGTGGAAGAGAAATAAATGGGCTCATAAGTTTGAAACTTAAATAGGACCAACAATGGGCTACTTATGACCTATACCAACCAACTTATGACCTAACTTTATTAAAATCGGACGAGTAGTTTCCAGGTTTGCAAAAATCGAGATACAGACCAACATACCGACAGACAGACTACCGGATCTAACCACAACCACATCAAGCCTTATTTATCAAATATTATTTTTAAATATTAACATTTTATATTTAAATATTCATTTGTACTGTACCATATTAATGGTTATAGTACAAAGAACTATTGATCAACAGAGGCTGGAACGAAAAATAAAAGTATTATAGTCCGTTAAAACTGTACGGAAAAAAGGATTTGACTTGAATGTCCAGATTTGATGATCGCATGTTGTCGAAGAGGTAATCAGATAGAATCCGGAAATTTGGTCACATGTTTGGGTGCCTTAAGAGGAATAATATGAATACATATAGAAAATACAACTAAATAAATGTACATTAATGGAAATAAATTAAACAAAAACAGAAAAATAATTGGAAGTTTACAATTTATTATACAGAAGGAAATATGAAATATGATTCCATCGTTTTTAACAATTAAATAACGAAATCAGTGTTATTCAATTTATAGGATTGCTAACAAAAGAATCAAGAATGAAATATAGAATAAAGTTTTAACAAGAATTCATTAAAAACACTTGAAAAATTAAAAACAAATGAACAATATATGAGATAAATTTAGAAATATAATATAATGTAAGGACAATTGTAACTCAATTCAAATTAATAAAATATATACATATTTTAAAATAATAGGTACATAATAAAAAAATATTTATAGTTTTCTTGGAATAGAGCTTTATTGCTAAAATGAACAATGATTCATTTAGTCGCTCAATTTTTTGAACCGGAATATTTTAAAAACTACTCTTCCGATTTTAATTAAA
>KZ651586.1:353032-367245 GCA_001010745.2 Gerris buenoi | reverse complement strand
AAAAAAAATCTTTCCAAAACGTTTCAAGGAAAATGGAAAATAGTGCTATTTTTACAGCTTCATAACTCCGTAATCGTTAACTTTAACACAAAAATGCATAAGTCCATTTCTGTTCAAAATTTTAAGTAGATTAATTTTGTATATAACAAAGTTAGCGCTAAACCTCCTAGTTTTCGAGATATTTGCGAAAAACGATTAAACATACCTTTTTTCCCCCCTTTCCTCCCCCCTCCCGGCCAAACCCGACGCTGCAAGTCGTGCAACTTTTTATCACTTACTACGAGGAGGGCATAGAACAATTTGGCGTTGGGTAGAACTTTTTTTTTTGGATGTTTGGGTTTTAGCCTAATTTTACTGTACTAATATGATTCCATTGTTTTTAACAATTAAATAACGAAATCAGTGTTATTCAATTTATAGGATTGCTAACAAAAGAATCAAGAATGAAATATAGAATAAAGTTTTAACAAGAATTCATTAAAAACACTTGAAAAATTAAAAACAAATGAACAATATATGAGATAAATTTAGAAATATAATATAATGTAAGGACAATTGTAACTCAATTCAAATTAATAAAATATATACATATTTTAATATAATAGGCACATAATAAAAAAATATTTATAGTTTTCTTGGAATAGAGCTTTATTGCTAAAATGAACAATGATTCATTTAGTCGCTCAATTTTTTGAACCGGAATATTTTAAAAACTACTCTTCCGATTTTAATTAAACATGAATGGTACGCTATAATTAGCACTTTGTTGGTCCCATATAAATTTCATCATTTGCTTTTCCTCTTCCACATGCCCACAAACATACATTTATTAACACCTATATCTTCACAAGTACTATTTCTTATACTCATCTAATTTTTATGACATTCTTGATGTTTTTTTAGCCTGCAAATAGCCCGAGATTAATTTCAGCTACCTGTACTCTTTAAATTTTGCCAAATGCATACTTTAATTTATGTAAAAAATCAAAACAATACGAAATAGGATGCGAGAAAGCTTAGTGTAGCACTAATTGGCAGACTAATATATACTTGTAATATGTATTTTTATAATAATAAGTGTAATCCTAGAGTCAAACGGAAATAAATATATATAAATTGAGCAAATCAAATAAATAAAATGACAATTACAATAATGCTGTCTGTAGATAGAAATATATTGAAGACAGCTTATACAATTAAACTTAAGTCATTCGTATTACTCTTTATCTAAAGTTTTTTAAACACATTGATGTGAAGCAAATTAGTTAATAGTAAAGAATAATAGTGAATAATTAAAGAACTAACTTATAAACCACACGTTTGTAATTTTTTTACCTTTAATGAGCGCTTTAAATTTTCAAACAAATAATTTTTTGTCACAAAATTTAAACATATTTATTTTTTTCTAAAAATTATTCACTCAAAATAATTTCAAGATAAAATAACTTTTTATATACTACGTTTTGAAATTTTTCTGTTGAATCATATGTAATGTTGATAATATAATTGTTATTGTTATACATATATAATGTTAGTGAAAATAAATAGTTCCGAATTTATTTACTACACATAAATGACAAACATCTAGAAAGCTGATATTAAACCTATAAAACATAGAATAATACTATATATAGAAGGAGTGTCACTGATAACATTGAAAACAACTTTGGTTATGATCATTATCCGCGTTCTAAAAATTCATTTTTGTAATTTGTGACGTCATAACTCTAAAATTATTTGCCTTCGGTTTTATAATTTAATTTTTTATTTAATTATAATTATTGATAGTCAGTTTAGTTTATTGTAATNGTAATATTGATAATATAATTGTTATTGTTATACATATATAATATATAATGTTAGTGAAAAAAAAAAGGTCCGAATTTATTTACATCACTAAATGACAACCATCTAAAGAGCTGATCTTAAACCTATAAAAGGACAAATCTTTGTACAACGGATCTCCCCAACACCAAATCTAAACCGTGCCATCGATATATTTGAAATAAAATAAATTAAATAATCAATATATCCTGTTTTGCTGTCATTCTATGTTTATTTATAAAAATCATAAATTTGATTCCCATCAAAATGAAGATCTTAAATATTGGTAATGTCAAAACAAATAAAATAACTTGTGGATTTTTTCCGAACTAATGGAAAGTTAGTTCGACTTAGTTATTTGCGAAATTTTTGCTCACTAACTTTCCATACTGCAAAATTTTCTGTAAACGATTAAATTTTGCTGAAAGATGGCTAAAAGTATTAAAATGATGTATTGTCAAATGTCTAGCTATTCGGGAAGTTAGTTAGAAATCGATTGCCAGATTTGTACCGGACAAACAAACAAACAAACAAGAAAGCAAGCTAATAAAAACGTAGTAAAATATAGGTAAGGAATATAGGACAAGAAAGGAAACAGTATACAAAAGAAAATAATAATAATGGAATATGTATGATTTATGTAGAAAAATGCATATGGTCAGAGTAAGGAGAAACATATTTATTTAAACGTGCCATTAAAGAGTCCCTTGGTCAGAAAATGTATTTATGTGATTGTCAGGCTCTGTTCCAAACTGTTTTTAAAGTGTTCTCAGAAAGTGGGATGTTGAACCCTTTTCTACTATCGAAGCAATTCCCTTCACCCATATAGATTTGACCTTCGGAGAAAACGAAAAAAAATAGCAAAGAATATTTAGGCCAGGACAAAGAAGAGAAAGATAGTGTTGGGTTGGGCTATTAGAATACAATTCGTCGTACTCTGGGTTCATATTAAACTCATATATTTTTGACTGTCCCACTTCAAATGGCAACTTTACTGTATATATGATTTTATTGCCTAACTAAAATGACATAGTAAATGCTTGTTATGTTACAGTTCTAAATTCTTGAATCATTAAGGCTCTACTGCCCTTTGAGGTTAGAAAAAACAGTAAAATTAAAATTTTATTGGTTGTAAGCAACATATCAAAAATCTAAGTACAGGCTTCATTCCTAATTTTAATTCTGCAAAATTTTAGCCCTATTTCATCTCCCTACTACAATACATACAACTATTTCAATACAACGAGATTTATCGTTGTATCGAAATGGCGCCTTTACTATTTATCATAGGAAGTTGAAATAGGGCTCAAATTGTGCAGAATTAAAATTGGGAATGAAATCTGTACTTAGATTTTTGATATCATGCTTAGAACCAATACAATTTTAATTTTACTCTTTTTTCTAACCTCAAAGGGCGGTAGAGCCTTAAGCTTAACATAAGAATAATTATTTTCATCTTAAATCTTAACATTAAAAACAATAATTGAAATTAATTATTGAGAATTCAAAAAAATTTACTTCTTATACCGTATAAATTTAGTTGGATAATTAAATATAAATTATTCATGAGCAAACTTTAAAAATTATTATGGTTATTGTTAAGCATTCCATCATAATCTTTAATCTTTTGATTTTCAATGTTTAATTTTGAACATTTCAATGTATAAAGAACGTATTGTTATATCGTTTAATTTTTACTTTCTCATATACCTGGTTTGATACTGAGATAACTTATTGTGATATCCTGAAAATTTGATTTTGAGATTTAAATAGGTTTTCTCATTTTGAGTCCTTTCAGTCCAAAAAATGGTTTTTAAAAAATGTCTGTCATCTGTGCAGACGCGAAGCATAGAGTCCTGAAGTAATAGGCCGATTTTGATGAAATTTAGCATACATATTAACAAAAATCATCTCGAAAACGGTTCCAACAATTATTATTATTATTTTTTAATCTAAATTGTAGTCCATTCTAATACGAATTTAACCATAATTATCGTTTTCCCTCGAAATCTATTTTAGGTATTGACAAAATATATTTAACTTCGTTGAAAATCTAAAATAAAAAGTTAAAAAAAACACATGTAGAAATATTTTTAAATACAGTATCAATAATATAAGTTTTGTTTGATTCAAAGATTGATGTATGAAAAACGTTAAAATGCATTTCTAAATTTATATGCAATTTTATACGTATTATTATAATATTTTTCATAATTTTTTACTTCATTGAACTTTACTTAATGGTAAAATTCGATAACATCTTAACTCCATATCAATAATGCAATCACCTTGACAATGATACATTTTATATTACCGTCTGCTTTGTAAATTAAACATTGCGACGAAGTACTTACATCATCGTAAATAATTTAGAACTATTCATCCTTTTAGAATGAATAAAGGAAACGTTTAGCGACTTTGGAGTTAAGAGCTTTTATGTATTTTAAATAGCAAGTAGACTTGCAGTTAAAGGATGTAAATAAATAAGAAAGTACTTGCTTAAACATGACAAGATATTTGAAGGGGAAATTAAATTTCCAGCTAGAGTAAAACTTACTTCTTCCAATATAGAATAGACTAGAATAGATTTTATTTGATCAGTACATTTAGAATACTTTTTACAAATAGAGTTGCTTTTACAATATATAAAAATACATTTCAATGAAAGTAAAAAGAAATCGCTATTTTACAAAACAGAAAAAAGTATACAAATGAAAAATAAAAAAAATAAATTAAAAGTTAATTACTTATGATCTTGTATTAATTTAGTAATTAGAAATTAAAATATACATCTGAAAGCATAAACAATCTAAGACTAAAATATACAGGGTGTTTCACGATATATGTTACAAACTTCGGGAGGTGATTCTACACCCTAAGAGCAATAAAAAATTTCCTCTTGACCCCTGTCCGATTCTCCAGTATAAGGGAGATATTTCGGTGTTTCTGTAAAACATGTATTTTCTTCATAAAAATGGCCATACCTCTCGAACTGTTGGTTCTAAAGCAAATTTCGAAAAACCATTGAAAAGCTCATTAAATTTCCATTAAAAATATAAACCTTAAAAATGTCTAAACACATTTCTAGAAATTTCAATACAATCGCAATTGGAAAAAAAATTAAGTTACTGAAATTCGGAAAGTTTTATTTGTGTCTGATGCAAAAACAATTCTTTAGCCTTAGCCTGGCAAAATTCTGAAAACTCCTCCTTTAAAATAAGCTTTCCAACGGTATACTCAACGTTGTGATTCCGTTAAAAATTGGTAGAGGCATTCAAGTTAGAACGCGAAAAAATGTGCGGTAGGGACAGAACGGCGTCGAGGAGGGTGACAAACCTGTAGTCCAGACGCGTTTCCCGCGATAATTATCAAACGGTTTGAACGAGAGATTCTAAATTTGACACAAAAAAACCGACGAATAAGTGGGCTCCAATTTCTCAAATTGGTTTAGTGGAAGTGGCTGAAATTTAAACTTGAAACGTTGAAAATAGACTGCCAATTAGTGTGGCTCAATGCTTCCTCGCATCCTATCATGTACTTTATTATTATATTAACATTAACATTATTGTTATATTACTTTATTGTTATATTGTTTATTGCCTAAAAACTATTAAAATAGTTTTAGCGATCTTTAACTCTTCATAGTGGTGTCGCTGCTTATATTACTAAAAAATTGTATTTGAAAAAATGTTTGTCTCATTGAAAATATGAAGTTTGATTTTTCCCCGGCCTAAAATTCCAAATTTAAATTTGAAGTTCACGTTTACATGAGCGTTACGCGTGAACGCTTGGACGGATAACGTTGTCCAACGAACTCGTCCTAGGCATTGGTAAAATGAACATGTCTACCAAATTTCATCAAAAAAAAGCGGTCAAGAATTACTTAAGTTATCGTCGGACGTTTCAAAATTCGCGGACACACAGACCGACAGGCAGAAAGACAGACAAGAGACCAAAAATGTTCCCTGATGTCTGAAACGGATTTCTGTCTTGGAATTTTTTAAATCGGAGACATAAAAGTTTTTCGTTCTCAAAAGTGAACACAATGCTTCCGTTACCTTCGGTAAGCTCGGAAGCAATAATAAATTTAAAAAAAAAAAAAATAGTAGTTGTGTGAAATAATAATGGAAATTAATATCACGTTCTTTGAGTTAATTCATTCTGGATCGGTGTTATTAATGGAGTAATTATTGGACCATTTTTGGGACTTCCACGGACTCTAGAAGGAATGAATATTTATGTTTCCTTCAAAGTGACCTGCATGGACTCCTTGAGGACTTCATATTACAAGAAAGACGGCGATTGATTTTTTATCATGATAGGGCACCACCCACTAAAAGAAACTTCGTGGTAGACTTCCGTTTTTTTCCGATTCACTTCCGGGTTACAGAATGTGCCATAAGGAACTTCATTCCAAAAATACAATGAACTCTGTGTGAGTCATGTCGAGATGGCTTCAAACTATAAACATTAAAGAATAATCTAACTAATCGCTAATATTAAGTTTTAATATAAAACAATAATTTGAAAGATTGACCAAAAATAAAAGGAAAAATTAAATTTAAAAATTAAGTAAAAAATAATTTGGATAACTTTTTGAAAACAAGGATTAAAGACATTAGTAATATGTAACAACAGTGACCAGGCCGGAAAAGTAGGCTAATAGACAAAGACGACTTTTAGAGAAATAGCAGGTAGAGTTACAATTAAAAGATGTAAATAAATAAGAAAGTACTTGTTTAAAGATGACAAGATATTTTAAATTAAATTTCGAGGTAGAATAAAAACTTATTTCTTCTAATATATAATTTAAAATTAATTGTTGTCAAGAATTGGAGATTTTAAGAAGAGCATCAGATGAATGACATGGATGAAATACATAATAATCTTAAGCTCTAGTGGTCTTAAAGGAATTAATTTGGAATTAATTCTGTAATGATAAGAGTTACTTCAACCTAACTCATGATTATTTGAAATTTACAAATCTAGCAAGTCAAGATACTTAATTAATAAATAATCAGCAATTCAGTTGAAAAAAACGATCTGAATAATTAATTTGTTACATTATTATCTGGTCAAAGAGCATCTTAAGCCAACACCAAAAGGCCTTTTTGCAACGTCAACAATTAAATAAAACACCAAACATTGAGTAAGACAAAAGAGGAATCGGTAAAATCCGAGAATAACATGCTATTACGCAATACAAAATCTCAACAAGAGGGGATTACAGTAGAAATTTAGATTTTTAGGAAAGATTTGCAGTGGAGCGAAATAAGAAATGTAAAAAGTATAACGATTATCAATTGGGAGAACACTGCAAATAATAACTATACGAAAATAATTTTTGTTGCAAAAGGTAAATACGAAATACTAATAGTCAGATAGCAAATAAGAAATAGACTGCAGGTTTTAATGAATACAAGCATCTCAAAGGAATTTTAGATATAAATTCAAATAGCACAGTTTTATAAAAGAGAAAATAAGTAAATTAAAACGAAAAAAAAGAGGAAGAGGTAAAACTAGATCGGCTATACATTTAGAAAATCCTATTAAAAAGCAGTACTAAAATGGACTCCTTAGGGAACTTACAGTAGAGGTGTATAGATAATCATGGGTACTGGTAATATATAGAGATTAAAGAGCAACTACAGTGGGGAAAGAAACCACTTGCTCGAACCTACCAAATAGTCCCTTATTTGACCCCACATTTTATTAACCCTGTGATAGAGAATTCCAACCACTATACCCACATCACACCACTAAGCCGAAGCGAAAGCGAATTTGTTCATTAATTTATTGTACATTAGTGCCATGTAAATCAGAGCACCAAGGCATGAGGTCATACCCATGATCCTGTACCACCCTCGACTCATAGATCATAGATATAAAAGCTGCATAGTGCGGGATCGAACCCACGACTTTGTGTCACACCCGATTCATTCAGACGAGATTAATTTAACTGTGTAAACAATATAAGGATTTTCCTAGTTCCGAGAGCGTGTTGTGATCCCCATTTTACCGCGATCCATCACAACAACTGATTTTTTTTTCGAGGGTGTCCTTTTATCTTTATTTTTGGGCAGGAGCTAATATTTTTTTCTAGGAGAGGAAACGTCTAAGCTCTCAAGACTCTATGAGCTGCGAGTTTATAAAGACATTAATTATTTTAGTATAAGCATAAGCTAAAATTAATAAATCTTAACTAAATACATTTACTTATTAATACAATTATAAATATAATAATAATATATTTATAAATGAGAAAAAAGTATATACTAATTAATCCTATTTGCCATCACTTATCTTTCTATATTATTAAAATCTTCGTCACAACAGAAGTAAGAAAGAGAAGAGTGAATTTTACTATGCGCCAAACAAGGATAGACGAGTTTGTGAAAGAATAATAATTCTATTTCTATAATGTTCTAAGCAAGGAAAGAGAAAGGAGCCTTTTTTGCCCTTTTTCTTCTTTTTTTGGTCTAAAAGGTAGTAAATTTGAAGTCATAATTTACAATAAGCACCCCATAATAAGCACCCCAACATTAAAAAGTGAAGCCTCTAGGTAGCGGCCACTCTGTAAGGGTTGACGAGCGAAGCGAAAAGTGGCAGAGGCTAGTTCTATATTATTAAGATTTAAAGTGAGGTTTGCACAAGTCGTACAAGACCGAGTCTAGATTAAAAGATACTCGTTCAAAAGCATATTACAGGTTTAGAATTATCTCAAGGCTGAAAAGCTTTTCATTAAAAGTTTTCCCGGCTGTGTAGAACCTTGTTAAACGTGGATCAGAAGGCTTGAAAGAGAAGAAACCAGAATTTTCCAGACTCCTTCAATTAACCAAGTTCAAAGCCTCAAAAACAATCAGGTTTAGTAAAATGAATGAGTCCCTTGATCTAATCAGGCTTCTGGAATTTCTTATCCTTTATTAATATTCACCGAGTGAAACGACTAAGTAAAAGTGAAGAAACAACAGGAGTTTCTTTCTTGTATCTGTCTTATGGTTTACTTTGAAGATGGGAAAAGTCGATCGTCTTATCAATTATGGGTCATAAGTCATTACTGAACGGGTTACTTTTTAATGTCATAACTGAACGGGTTACTTTTTAATGTCATAACTGAACGGGTTACTTTTTAATGTCATAACTGAACAGGTTACTTTTTAATGTCATAACTGAACGGGTTACTTTTTAATCCCCCGTTAAAATTTACCGCATTTTCTTAATATTCCGGGCCCAAAATCTTCAGATGTTGCCTATCCTGCCTCGTTATTCCCTTTTTACTTTTGACGTTTTAGATTTCTCAATAAATAAAAAACATTTCACTAGAGAACCCGTTCATTTTAGATCCAGTTCATTAACCCTGCCTTACTGACACTGTCAAATAGTCCATTATTTCTAACACTACGCCTCTCAGACGTACATTAAAAGTAGACCAACTTATACACATCTAAGATTTAAATGCTGATAAAATGATGAACTTGAAACATTTCTTTGTATAATAAAATGGTTCAAAGGTGCTCGTTAGGGAGAAAATTATTACTTAACTGACCCTTTAACCTGAAAAGAGCAGGTCAAAATATGCATTTTACATTTTTCCCCACTAGCACCTGCTGCATTTAAATCTGAAATTATATTATGATAATCTAATGAATAGATAAAAAAATACGTGTGGTGTCGCGGGACACCCGGTAGGAACGAAGTTCCTTACATTTTAAAATGCTAAAGACGTATAAACTGTTAACAACGATTTATAAAACCAAGTGACTTATAATTTGACATATAACAAAAATAAACAAAACAAGTAACAGTGTTCCATAATAACATTTTTTCCTGTCTTTTTGAAGCTTACGTTTACGCGAGCGTTGCGCGTGAACGCTTGGACGGATAACGTTTTCCAACGTACTCAGCCTGGGCATTGGTAAAATGAACATGTGTACCAAATGTCAACTAACTCGGTGATCTTTTACACAAGTTATCGTCATCGGTAGATATTTCGTGACGGATTTCGCGTGACGGTGATTTCATGACGGTTATTTTGTGACGGTGATTTTGGTCGTTTTTTTCCGGATTCACTCCCAGGCTCCGAACGTGCCATAAGGAACTTCGTTCCAAAAATAATGTACACACTTTAATAAATATGGCAATAAAATTTATTAGGAACAATAAAAAAAAGCCAATTAAAGGCAAAAAGCTCGATAAGGTTAGGCTCGATGGGGTCCCTGAGGCACAGTAGACCAAAAGAAGTGGTAAATTTTTAATATAAAAAAGCACAGAAAAGACCCGACTTTGACGTGATCTGAAGGTTAAATAGAGATATACCTAGAAGGACTAATCGCTGGCACGCTTGCGCACCGAGAGCTATCAACAAAAGTCAGCATGTACGCCTCAGAGACGTAATGTTAGAAGTGCAGGGTTGCGTCTAGAGAAGGCAATGAACGAAAAACAACCGTTCAATTGATTTTCTCAATTCAAATTTTTCTCAATTCGAAATAGTCAAGAAAAGGAAACATATTAAACCCTGTTTTAATTTCCATAATTAGAAATAGCCAATCTCTCCAATCCGTAATTACATAATCTGTTTAAAGGGATCAAATCCCATATTTGAATCATACTTCATACTTTCTTATAATTGGAGAGAAAACCTGTTTTTTAATTAACTTGCTGCATCTTTTCTCTACGGATTATTTTATATGCATTCAATTAATCAAATTTTAATTCAAGAGGTTTATAAACTACGCTCTACGCTCAACATAAAATTGAACATAAAGAACACATACTAAGACATACTACTTCATAAGACATACTAATTGAAATTAGTTTGCTAAGCGTGAATATTTAAATACTCCTATAGATCAAATATAATTTGCAAAGCTCCCTAATTATTAATTGATTCCCCAGTAATGGAGAAGCATTTTAAATGTTAAGTTTCCAAGAAAAGCAGAGATTTTGTCCTTTGATAATCCCCCCTTCTCCTGTAATCTCTCGGATGTCTTATCAAATCCCTGAATTGAAATTAGAAATATATTTTCCTTAACGGTGCTTACATTCGCATTCTAAAGGTAAGCTCTTTTCTAACTACTTATTAGCTTCCCCAAGATAAATAATACTTGTACTTATATATTTAATGAGAGGGTATGTTTGGCGATGCTGTCAAATAAAGCACCCGTAAGAAAGGTTATGCTAACGTTTCGCTAAAGTTATTAGCATCATCAGAGAAACAAACAAAGTATAAAATAAATAAAATATAAAAAAAACAAATAAATTATAAAATAAAATGAAGTATAAACAAATAATAATAATACACGTTACAATTTCTTTATACATAACAAGTCATAAAGTCAACCTTTTTGTATTATTTTTATTTTATACTTTGCTTCTTTCTCTGATGATGCTAATACATTTAGTCAAACGTTAGCATAAACTTTCTCACTATGTTTTATTTGCAGCATCTCGCTAACATACCCTCTTATAATACTTGAACTGCCGCAAACCTTCTCCATTACCTATTTATTTATCAAATCAGCTTTCGGTCATACAAATAGAAAGAAAAAAAAAACAAAAAAAAAACAGTCATAACAGATGCATTCGTATTTTCTGTAAACATTTCCTATCAAATTGAATGACTGGAGTTGAATTAACGTGTTAGTGTTACGGAACACTAGTCCGGCCAGGGTCGTTAAGGATTTCGAAAAGGAATTAAATAAATAAATTTAATTATATTAGGATATCTACCCTAGGATAGGTGCTTGATTGCCGGTTCGTCCGAAATTTTTACCGATTAAATTAAATCTAACTAGGATGCGTACTATAAATCAGCCCGTTTGTCAACTGGGTCCGGATTTCGCCGATGGAAATAAATACAATATATTAATTAAGATCCATATACAATTCAGTCCAATTTCCGGCTCGGCCTGGGTTTTTACTAATTAAATGAAATACAATGAATTGAATGAGGGTCGATGCACACTAGCCAACTCGGATACACTAGAATTTGGCCGAGCCAACTCGGATTTTTACCGATGGAATTAAATGCCTTGTATTTAGTCCGGATATGCCTTCTAAACCTGCTCAAGTTGGCCCTGAACAAGATTAAGATAAGATGAAGGAGTGAAATAATTTCTTTTAGCAAATTTTCTTTTCAAGCCAGGATTATGAGTAGAACACCACGTGGGTCGTGGGTCCTCTTGAATATGAGAATTGTGCGGTAAAAACTTCCCTGGCTGGCCGACTCAAGCCGGAAAAGTGTTCGACCTTTGGAAGTTGGAAAACAGAAGCAAAATAAATAACTTTGTTAAAATATAAAGTAAAAAGCCATTTATTGCAAAAACAGACTTCATAATAATATAAACTAAAAAACAAAAATATATAAATTTACTTGCAAATCGGCAGTTAGCCGTGGCACAACATGGTTACACAATCGGGAAAAACCTTTTTATAAACATAGTAAGTCCATCGAAAGACGAAGAACTAAAACTAAAATGGGATACTAACCAAGATGACTGACGCAATTGAAGGTTAAGGATAGGGAATTTGCCAGATTTCACGTCTGATGCGATTATTCGTGTGAAACATACCTTATCATTCTTGGAATTTGAGATTATCAGAATGTGGATGTTTGGATTAAGTTGGTGCTTATAAGCGAATTGCAAGTACGGTAATCATGTCAATCCCCGCTAACCTAATAGTATTAAATCTAATAGTTCAAGATGTAAACTATTAATTAAGAATTATAGTTATCATAACCTTTGATTATGGACTATGGTAATATATAATTCATAGAAATGTTTAACAATGAGTAATGTACAGTGTAATTAATTTTTAATGTAAAAAGATAGGGTATTATAGTCAACGTATGTGTTAGATACGCTTAAAAATTACTCTATTTTAATTGCTTTAATAAGGTAGAATAAGGTAGAAGGGATGGTCCTACGACAAAAAGTGAAATTTGGATGTCATAATTAGCTTTTTGTTGGTAATATATATAATTTACTACTTTATTTTTTTTTAGACTCCAATTTTGGGGAAGTCTACTTTAAAATACGATATGTGGCAAAATTAAAATTATAGAAAAGAAAATATATAGGAATATATATCAATATAGACGTTAACCATTAAAAATGTACTATCCCTTACAAGTTATGCAGATAGCAAAATAATTGTTAATTGACATATTATTAGCGTCAAAATTTTCTCTTCTTTACTTTAAATTCACTGCAATTTTTTAATTTTTTTTTTATTCAAGATTTCTTTCACATTACCTTCTTTGACGATTCAGCAAATGTCTTTAGTAAACCCCTACGAGTTGAGTTCAATGCAAAGTGCTTGAAAACGCTTAACATATAAATGTTTGCGAACGGGTCCTTCTTATTTTCCAATTCTAAAGCAAGACTAGAAGAAACTAGAGAAGCATATATTTGGATAAAATCCAACTTCAGTGGTTTCTGCGGTAGAAATTATTGAACTGCACTTTAGGGTTTTTCTGGCAAATCCACACTATATGAAGAAATGACACGCCGTTATCTCTTTTACCTCGTGTAACGTGGTTTACATATGAGAACAATAGATTAAAGTTTGATATCCGCTTTTACTTGTATGATTATTGAAGGAGGATTCCCTTCTCCTCATACGTGTTGTAAAGGGTGATTCATTTTTAATGTAAAACAATAATAATTTAGACTAGGCCGACCCCCAAAAGTGTCAGTCAGTCAGTCAATCAGGACTTCGCCACTTATATTAGAGATAGTTGTTAAAAACAAGTGTAAAGAAAATGTAAACAAACATTTAATAATAACTTTTTAAGGATAAAGACTAATAAATTTCTTTTATCTACGATTGATACGTAATGTAATATTGTATCTCTGTTCAGATTCGTAGAAAGTGATTCTTTCGGACCTGTATTAATTGCGCATGGGTATCTCATAGTTTTGAAGAATTCCTCTTCTTTACCACTCTAGCGCCGTAAAGAAGATGAATTCTTCAACTTTACGCACGATTAGCGAGTTTGCTTACATTTAACATAACTAATTTGATGTTTATTTAATAAAAGTAACTGTTTGTATCGAGTTTTTTGTGAAAATCAATGAATGAATTTAAGTGATTATGACGAATATGAGGAGAATAATACGCCTTCCGAAAAAATTAATTCGGCACAAAATACAACAAATGAATTGATATCTTTATCAAAAGAGAAAGACGAACTTACATACAGGAAGTTTATTATTTTTTTCTGTATTTATTATTAAAATCTAACAATCGTAGATAAAGTACGGCACGCAATCGTGCGAAAACGGCATTTTGCATTGCTCGTGTGGTTTTACTATACCCTCGCTATCGCTCGGGTGCAAACTCCACACTCGCATGCAAAATGCTACTTTCCTCACTCGACGCGTAAT
>KZ651586.1:339065-352715 GCA_001010745.2 Gerris buenoi | reverse complement strand
GTTCTCTATTGCTCTCGTATTGTCCACCACAACATTTCATGGGAGTCATGTGAGGGATTTCCACACCGGTACTTTATGTCTATACAATTCATTTTGTTTTTTTTATACGAAAAAAAGTATTAATTTATTAATACTTAATATGCTATACCCTAAATATACTATATAACTAAATATTAACTCTAACAAATGAAACCTAGTCAATTACTTCATTTGAATTTTTTTTATGTGATGTAAAAGAATAATAACGACTAAGTTATTGTTTCACAGTTCGTCCCTAAAGAAGCATAAGCACGTGTGTTCATTAAGCTATAGCTCTGAATCAGCAGTAGTTACCGGAAACATAGCATAGAACCATCAGCGAAAGTATATAAACTTCATGGTTACGGCATGAATGAACGATAAAGTTTTGACTTGTTACGCTAGAATTGTAGTTAAACTTTGCAGAAATTTTGTACTTAAGGAAACCGGTTGAAATTTCTACCTTCACTTAAATATATAATTGTTATAATTCAAAGAGAACATTAGTCCAAACGCATCCTACACTAACATAGCACACTATTCCATACATAAAGTGACAGAGAACCAAGCATACATGAAAAAGGAATGTATGTGCAAAATGTAAATCAACTTACAGCTCCTTTGAGAGAAAATTATTTTTTAGCACAAAGAGAAGTAATTACCATAGTTAGTTGCTATGGTAATTAAAAGGGAGTTTGCTTTGCATAATTTCCTTCAAGTCTGTTTGCCCCTGCAAGAGTCGGTTAAAGCTTTATCAGATAACCATTAACGTTTTCCGCTTTTCAGCAAAAGTCCTAATGAGTTTTGATTTCAACCGGAGTTTTGGAGAAGAGTCGAGCTCAAGATAACTTTGTTTCTAATTTAGAATTTCATCTTTGGATTTTGAGTTGGTTCCAAAACATGATATTTTAAGGACTCTCTTAAAAAGCACTATATTAAGAAATCCATTGTTGAACTCTTTAAAATAAAATATTTAGAAATGCTAACTGCAGAAAAGAAAAGATGGCCGTGAATCAATGGAGGATGAATTTGAAATTAAGAAGAGCTAATTTGGCTAGGAAGTTAAGCTTCACTGATTGTTTTTTTAGACTTGAGCAATAATAATAGAATGACAAGGTTTATATTAAGTTATAATTATATTATCCAAAACAATAAAACCAGGCAAGCAATGCAAGTAGTATCTTAAAACAAAGTTTTTATTATATTTATATCCTTTAATATGCAATTTGGATGAGTGAGTCATCAGCAATTTTTTTTTTTTTTTTTTTTTTTTCATAAAAATCATTTTATTAACAACATACCCCTCATTTACATACCCAACATAGCCTATCATTTGAAACCTTATGTCATGGGTGAGCTTAAAATATAACTAGTCCGCCATCTTGGGCTGTCCGCCATATTGGATATAGATTGACGTCACTTTGCTAACCATGCATTGTCATCAAAACTAAACTTGTATGAAAAATTCCAATTCTATCGGTTGAGATTAACTGCTTTAAAATTCAGTTGCAAGATTTGACCCAAACATACATAAATTCAAACATTGCAAGTTAAATAAAAGCTTGTAAACAAAACTGGCATTGACAATTTCCATAAATATTACAGTTATTGAGATCTTCCTAGCAATGTCATTAATCAATTCATGATTGGGTGGGTGACTCTATAATTTGATAGAATGTTTATGAATTGGTAAAAAGTCAATGTGCCAAGTTTCAGCTTGCTTGGGTGAATGAAAGAGGGTAAATTAATCCTCTAAATTGTTGATGCCAAACGTCAATCAACCAATTTAAAAAACGTAATCTAAAGTTTTAAATAATTAACAGTATTCCCTAGGCCCTAGAGGACTATCTCATCTACAAACGATGATCTAAACGATTTTGTGTAAGTTTTAGTATCTGATAGCTTATAATAATTAATGAATCTTAGATAATATTTCTCCTAAAGCTCACCGTTTAAAAAGAACAAAAAACAAAAAACAACGATACTAATATAATTAATGTCCATGCGTAAGAGGGAGAAAAAAAATATGATTGTGATAGCGTGTTCTTGAGACAGTTGTGGAAAAAGAATGCATTATAAGGTTGCATTATGCACGGTCAAAATGTTTGCGCAAACACGATGTTTGCGCACACTTTTTGACCGTGTATGGGGCTGTTTGATGTTGGTGCAAACATGATGTTTGACTTGTATGACCTAAATTTTGACATCAGGTTTGCGCAAAATGTTTGATCGTGTATGGGGTAATATGAACATATATCATTCATTGTCTTAAATATTTCAGTTTTACATTAGTCTTTAAAGTAATTAAATATGATTGCCCTTTTAAAATAATAATATTCGTAATTGCTAAATTTAGAATTTACGGTATAATTCAAATAACCTAACAATAAAAAGCTATTAATCAATTCTGTATTTGATATTTCTAAGAGATTAATTGGCTATAGAGGTCACAGGTTATTGGCTATGAAGTGAGTGATTAGTCTGAGTCTGAACTAGCCCGACTTCAAATCAATATTCAATATTCTATTAAGCTATTTAATGGAAGACCGTTTGCATGCAAAACTGATTGAATTAAATGAACAATTAAAGACTTTAAATTATTTAATGTCAATTATTTCCACAAATCATATTTTTGAAGAACAACTTTTTTATTTCTCCGTTCAGAAAAAAAAACGAGAAAAAGGAAAATGTGCGTACAAGTAAAGAAGTACAGATGCAGAAAAATTAAACCGATACCTAGGACACAAGTGTAAAGAAACCTGGTTGTCACACGTCAATTAATTTATTTATCTACGACTTGCACTGTAAGTAAACTTTATATTGCTAATAACAGAATAGGAGTAAAAACCAGTCATACCAACTTAAAAGGTATTTTTTAGATAAATTTTAAGTATTATGTTGTTTTTTTAGATGTTTTGTTTACTTTTTTTTTTGGAAGGTTACTTAAATTTAAAGGTCTTTAAATTAAAAACAAACTAAACGTAATTAAATTAAAAACATATATAATTAGTATAAGAATTGTTATTTTAATAAATCAAGTAACTAAATATCAGTTTAAGGTGTTTAAATTGCGTGAATTTGTAGGTAAAACATTTATATTTACAAACTTAATAGCTATTACCCATGGTGCACTAGTTGTAGATAAAATTTAATACGCAACATGGATCGAAGTATTTCTACTCTCGGGATTATCTCTCTCGGCAAGCCTCGAGAGCTAATACTACAGTTCGGCGTTGCCTCAGGAGAAAACTTAACCTCGAGCCGGAAAACATACTTCTCTCCCTTGTTGCGTAAAAAACTATTCTTTGTTTACTTTTCCTTTTCTGCTGTCATTCAATGTTAATCTCTTTAATAAAAAATTACAAATTTGAAACCCGTCAAGATGAAGATTGTAAATATGGGACATGTCAAAACAAATAAAATAACATGCGGATTTTTCCAGAACTAACTTTTCATAAAGCAAAATTTGCTGAAAACGAATTAAAATCTCCTGAAGGATGGCTAAAAGTATTAAAATATTGCATTGCCATTGTCTTCTGAGGTAAGTTCTAAAAGTTTCAAATGTCTAGCTACTCGGCATGTTAGTTAAAAATCGATTGCAAGATTTTTGTTCTGGACAAACAATCAAACAAACAACCAAGAAATCAAGCTAATAAAAACGTAGTAAAAAATAACAGTTATGTATATGTACTCCAAAATAAAATTTAAAATAAAAACTATTTAGACAGACAAATAATTACTCTTAGATAGTTGAAACGATAACTATATAAAGGATGAAAAAACAAAATTGAAAAAAACTGAATTAAGTGTAATTCCTAAAAGTAATTTTAAACACATAGCCAATTAAATTATTCCTACAACAATTATCTAAGGGTTTCCCCCCCCCCCTTAAAACATCAATTGCTTCAATTTAGCAGTGGTATTTTGACAATACAAAAATAATTAAAAGGAACAACATAAATGGAAATGTCCTTTTTACCAAAGATAATAGGAGACAGGTTGAATTCCTTGTAATCTAGCAATAGTATTGTCAAAGAAAATATACATCATTCAATAATTTTGAGATAAAAAGATTGATGACTTACAAAAATAGTAAAAAAGGTTCAAGAAAATTAATTTAAATTAATGTTTAATTATAATTTGACAAGGAATTAAGTAAAAAATAAAATCTTCTACATCAAATCATACCATTTATTATAAAATTAGCTAGTAAACAAATACTTTTTATTAAAATAATCAACTAGGTGAAATAATTAATTGTAAATTAAGAAAAGCAAATTTTTCTTTTAGTGTCTTATTATGTAAGCGAGATCGAATCACTCCCCCTCACGGCTGTGGCCATAGGGGAACAAGATACATTGTTGTATTATATCTATGTGCAAACTTTGTTCAAATATATTTTTTTTCTTCTTCTTCTTCTTCTATTAGAAAATTAGAAATGATACTTTTTTTTTTTGGTTTAGATAAAAATGCTTTAATTAAAGTTATCTACTGTAAAAATTAAGAATAGGAAATTAAAACTGTTGTTTATTTTAATTTAAAAATTGGACGATAACATAGTTGTATTACATACTTATTACATTTTAAATAATAGATCATGGAGATTTTAGACTACCAAACACTTAAAAAAAATTGAATACTTATTACATTGAAAACTAGTTAATGCGTTCAAATCATCGTTGATTTTAATTTGAATGATTTTTTTTAGAATTGTTAATTAAAATCGTTGGAATCGTGTAAGGAGAAAAGTTCTTCCACCTTTTTTTTTTGGACCAGGGGGGGGGGGGGCAGGGGGGAGTACGCCTAAATTTCGAGTTAGAATTAATCTCTCCGATTTCCCCTCGGAGTATGCTTTTTCTGGACATGCATCCCAAATTTAATCTAAAACAACCCCGTTGTTTTTTAGGCTCTTGCGTCGACAGGCTACAGACATCTTTTAAAAACAACATTTTTTGGACTCAGGGGACCCTAAAACATGTAAATCCATCAACATCTCAAAATAAAATTTTCACGCCATCAAAATACTTCCTTTTCATAAATACTACATGTATAAAGAAAATAGGAAATTCAAGAAAATTACGATATACGATTCTATATTTAAGATAACAATACAGACAGTTGTTTTTATTTAGGTACTAGCTCCTCATGTTTTATAGCCTAAAAAAGTAGAGTGAAATATATATAGCTATAGAATAAGAATAGAAGAAAAAAAGATTTTTTCTTTTGTTTAATATTAAAATAAAAATAACTCTATGATGATTTTTTTTTTTTTTTTTTTTTTTTTTTTTTGGTTCTTAATGTATAAAATTCCTCGAAATCTTAGACAACAATTATAATGCAGACTCTCGGTTATCAAGTTATTAACATAACTTTCAAAAATTATTTCATAGATATGATACAACCTATGCTCGGAAACTCAAGGAATACAAGATGAAAGTACAATAATTTACGTCCTTCCATAATATTACAATAATTACGTCCTTAGCATTTACCGAGACCGAATAATCTACACCTCTAATTCTGACAACAATCATTTGATCACCGCCCTGTATCTTCAGTTTGCGATTCACCGTGTCCTAACTCAGGCTGGAGGAGATAATTTAAAAGTAACCATTTCAGTTATGTACGAAATTGCAACTAATTAAATATGTCCGGTATAAAGAAGAAACTCTGACACATATATTTTCTTAACATTTCATCAAAATGAGGAATGGTCAGATAAAACCAATGTAGTCCCTCTGACCGATGTAAATTTAAAAAAATTTCAAAACAATTTAATACATTTCCTCTAGATTTATATAGGGATTCAACCATTTGGAATATTTCAACAACAAAAACTCTACAACATTTCAAGAAAACTCATTAATATTTCTAAGAACTAAATTTAGCCTAATGAGTTGGTTGGATGAAGGTAGCATTAGGCTATTAAAAATGTGGTTTAATAAGTAACTTTGAAACTCACTAATTTTATTTCAGTAAAGAACATTTTCTCCCTAACATGGAAATCTGCCTTGTCTTTTAAAAGTTTTAATTCCCTCGTATGTATGATATCTCCCTACTGCGATTAAGAGTTTTAATTCTCCCTAATGGTAGTGCACTAACTTTAATAGGCTGTAATCATGTCGGTTTGGAATGTTTCAGGACTTGCCAAGTGTAATTAGGAGAACAGCGGCTTTCCTCGGTAAGCCTGTTACAGAGACTCAGATGGACAGACTGGCTGATCACCTTAGCTTCTCTAGGATGAGAGATAACGCCGCTATCAACGGGGAGGAACTTGTAAAAGAGGTACAATTTCCATCTCAAAATTGTCCAATAAGGGTTAATAAAAGGGATAGAAAATTACATTGAATTGAAAATGTTTTTTTTTTTTATCTCAATTGCTTTAAACAGAACTTATACATTGAGATATTTTATACCAATCACATGGTAATACATTTGCGTAAGGCTATATTTAGATTAGATCAATTTTATAAATAAAGAAGAAAAAAATTTGGATATTCAGTCAATCTGAATCGCCAATTTTATACATATTGATGAAAATTGTAAGGAATTTCAATCCCTGGTCAAAAAATAAATACTTCCCAAATGACATTTAATTGAATTTACTGTGTCATAAAGCTATAGGAACAAGAAATTAGAAAATATTTTTAGTCAATTAGCAGTAGTGTGGAGTTAATATGAATTTTAATTATTTTATTTCAAGATTAATCAATAATGTCAATAAACAAAAATAAAATAAAAAAATAGAAAGAAAAAATGAGTTTACAAAGAGAAAAATTATATAATCATATTATATTTTTTAATATAAAAAGAAAAGAAATTGTATGAAACAAGTATAGGAATACAGTCACGGATACTGGATACCTAGTAAATGTTTTGAAGTTTCAGTTCAGTTTAAATCAATAATGTATTAAATGACAAATGCTTACACAATCTAATTTATATTGGGTAAGTTGTTGACTTAGTTTTCAAAACCGTGCATCCCCTTTTAAGTATTAATATAATTAATAAAAAATGTCCGCACTAGAAAGTTAACTGTCACTATTGATTACACTTTCTTTAATAACTACATCTAAATTTATATAGTTTGTTTAAGATCCAAGTAAATATGTCCCTGGTTATACTCTTTTTAATAAAGAGATTATTAGAGTAAACTATAGAACATTTAAAATATCTACAATTTATTAAGTAAGAAATACTATCGGGCTAAAGATTATAATTCTAGTGTCCGTTTTCAGGTAGGAGGGATATTATCCCCAACCACACACCACTATAAATGACTCACGTCTCACAGTAAATCAGCCTTCTAAATTTCATCTTTAGTAAGCCTTCTTAAAGTTTTATCAATACTAGGCTGTTGATCCAAGTCACATCTTTTGAAGTCGATTCCACATTTGTTTTTAATTACTACAAACTACAATAGTCTCCAAACAACTGAATAAAAAGCACTTAGATTCTAAATAATCAGAGATTTAAGGATAAAAATTATAGGGTAAAAAAGTTTTTAAAAAATAGCTATGACTTTTATACCTTTGTACGCAGGAGAAAGATAAAGACGTGACATAGATATACAACTATGCCGTAAAGGTTTAGATTTAAACGTATGGATCAAAGCACCCACGCTTTTACACAGTAAGGATAATCAACATGATAATTTAAGCAAGGTTAAACAAAATACGACTACAATCTCATGAATAATTCTCTACATTTCATACTGTGTACGAAATTTACCTCTTCACACGAAACGAGTTCGTTTACACTTCTCAAATGACGTATTGTTAATCAGAGAACTTGTATTACCATAGCCTCATCTAAATGCACGATGAAAACTAAGCTCCTAAAGTATTAACATACGATATACACTTGAACTATAAAGTTTTCGAAGTGTGAACTTTTAAAAAGTTATTGTAAAGGTAATATGATAAGAGATCTAATGATAAACAGATGTTTATTAGAAGCAAACATTATGACTCGCAGGAAAGTAATTTTATACATGAATAGAAATAATATTTTAGCTAAAGTTCCAGCATTTAAAAGTAACTAATAGAAATTACTGAATCTAAAGACAAATATAACATATAACATACAACATATAATCCGTCACTGCTAAGTAAGGTAGTAATAAAACGTAGATATAATTGAGTTTTAAATAATACTATAGCTTCGTAAAGTATTAAAAGCATGCGTTCTGGTTTGTATAAAGTTTAGCAGAATTAATATTTATTTAAGGCAAACTCAGACACCGAAAGCGTTATTCTTAACTACGATGTCTAATAATGCTTTATTTACAGTAAATAATTGATTCCCCCTCCCCCCTCCCATTGAATATTTCTATTGTTAATGAATATGTTTAAACCAAACATATTTTAGTATATCCTAGTAAAAACCACTTCGTACCAACCACAAGGATTCTTCGTAGCGTAGCGATTTATTTAGGGGGGGGGGGGGGGGATAGATAGAAATAGTATTAAATTATACAGTATGAAATTTGTTTAGAGATTTTATAGGAAAGATTTCAATATACAGTAGAACCTCGCTTACACGACCCTCGATAACACGAAAACCTCAATTACAAGTGCAATTTTCAAATCCCCTTGAGATTGTCCTAACACATAATGTTAAATTAACCTCTATAACGTCCTCGACTGTGTTTTTCTCCAATATGTGATAGTGACTCATTATGAAAGAGGTGTAGTTCAATAACCAAACAACGTCTGCACACAAAAATTGTAATTTAAACAATTGACCGGTTTCGGCTGTTCTAAAGCAGCCTTCTTCAGATAATCTTGAGGTTACTGTATTGACTTCCCTTCTACTCTTGTACACTTCACTTCACTTGTACTCGTGAAGTCAATACACCATCCTCAAGATTATCTGAAGAAGGCTGCTTTAGAACAGCCAAAACCGGTCAATTGTTTAAATTACAATTTTTGTGTGAAGACGTTGTTTGGCTATTGAACTACACCTCTATAACGTGACTATTATTATCCTATCCAAACAACCTAGGTAATTAAAATGGATTTGTTTCCAATTCACAGCGTAACTCAGAACCTCTATAACAAATCGTTTTGAGAAATTAACCTCTTTAACGCGACTCTATACAAGAATGGGTCGACATTGAACAAGTCTAGACTTGAAAACCCCACCCCTCCCTGCTCCCAACATTCTATTAACCTCTATAACACGACTGATAGCCAAAATAACCTTGACAACAGCGACCCTCAACAAAAAAGAGCACCTCAATAACAAGACTGTTTCCCTACTCCCCCTGAGACACTTCTTATCAAGGTTCTACTATTCTACTGCATGAATAAAATATTTGGACGTAATGAGAATGAGGCCGAAAAAAATGAACCTTAAAGCGGCGACAAAATTGGAAAAATTAAATAAAAGGAAAACTAAATTCGAGAATATTTTGACTGGAGGTGCTGATGTTAAATTATTATGAAAAAATCTAAGAATAGAATATTCGGGAAAAGAGAAAAGTTTATGTGAAACTGAAGCGAAACAATGGACAGAAGGCATTAGCTCGAGATGGAACATCTGGGGTCAGGGACAAAACAAAAACCTTTACGTTCTGGCTGTCTGGGCCAGCTTGGTAACTCCTTAATCAATAACATTACCGACGGAGTAGAAGACAAAATACTACTCTACTTCGACCATCAAACTACTAAATAAATAAGTTGAATATAGGTTCTAGCACTATACTTGTGATCAAAAGGAATTTATAATCAAGAAACTAAACTAATAATGAATTGTAACAATGATGCTGCGACTAACTCATTGAGAAGACCAATTTCAAAGTTTATACAGCTAATGAAGTGATGCACTAACCCTGTGGCATCCCTGTGTATAAGCCCTTTGGCAGGACTAGGCCCTTCTTCAAAGGTTGTTGCACTACAAAGGTTATTTATAGATTGTTTTTATCGAATACCTAAATCTTTGTTGGATCAATTTTGAAGATCTGTATAATTGAGGCGACCGTAAGAGAGCTTCTTCCATTCAAAAAAATATACAACTTTTCTGTCTGTCTACCAGTAACGTTTACGCGTACAACGATAACTTGAGTAAAAGTTGAAATGCATTCCTTATACGTTAACATGTACGACGATAACTTGAGTAAAAGTTGAAAGATTTAGTTGAAATGTGGTATGCATTCCTTTTACTAATGCTCAGGCTAAGTTCGTTGGACTGCGTTGAACGTCCAAAAGTTCGTGAGCTTCAAACGTAAAATTGGAAATATAGGACGGGCAAAGATTCTATAACCTCCAATTCGATTATTAATATTATAAGTTATAGGTAAATTTATTGCATTACGCTCGTTTCAATGATAGAGCTGCGAGATGTCTAGTTTAAGCAATTATAAGCCCATCCTTAATCTTATAGCCTGTATTGTTCTATCGGTTTAGGTAAAGGAGCGTCATGGACTGGACCCCAGCCTGCACTTCTTACGTCGAGGTGAGTTCGGCTCTTGGAGACACGAGATGACACCCCACGTGGCAGATATGTTCGACAGATGGACCACAATTAAGACCAAGGGAACAGTCATCGAAGGAGCTCCTTTCCTCACTTAAAGTTAATTCTTCAGCAACCCTACCCACTCTCGTATTATATTTAGGAGGGAATACCAATAATTAATTCACATTTTAATATTTTTTTTTATAGCAGTTTGTTTATACCCATTTACACGTGCTTCAAGTTTGTTTCTCGTTACTCCATTGTTGTGTTGAAATATAATTTGTTTAATTAATGCCAAATTAATTGATTTAATAAATCTCTCCAAAAATTTTCTATTATAATCAAAATTGCCCTTAATTTCTTTTTTTTAGGTATTTAAAGTCAAACTTTTTCTTTCAACTTCTTTTCACATGCTTGAACTATATTAACATTAACTTAATTTATACGAAATATAAACTTTTTCCTTTTACACCCTACATTTTTCCAGTTCTAAATATTTCAATGTCAAAAAACTTCTGACTCTTCTAAAACTTTAAAAAGATTTTTTTTTTTTTTCAAACACCTGTTTAAATAAACAAAAACAATAAGCGAAAAGCAATGCTTTGAAAAGCATTTGCTTATAAAATAAAAAAAAAAAACTTTGAATAATGGAAAAAACAATACTTCGTAAAGAAATCCGAAATGACAAAAGAAAAAAGTTTTCACGCATTGTTTATTGAGAGCAGCAAAATGTAAAAAAAAAAAGTTTTTAAAATATTAAAGCAATAAATTATCAACAAAAAAGTAATATAAAGATGTAAGGGTAGCTAACCATACACCATTTTGGTAAACAGTTTTATTAATACTAAAGACTCCAGTAAAAAAATTAAATTAATAAAAGAAGAGAGAGAAAAAAAGAAGAAGAAGAAAAAAAAAATAGTTTCCCATAAAAAAATTATTATTTTCTACTCATTATTGTTTTAATTATTATTCTAATATTTAATACTTACGGTATTTTTATAGGCACAGTGTCAAATAATTATTGACACATTTTTTTATTTTTTATTTAGATAATTGGTTAAATTTTATATAATTACCATTAAATTTGTAAGAATCAAAATTATATTTATAATCTATAATGAATGAAATAAAATACTTTTTTTACATAAAATTATGCAAGTTTGTTTTATTTTTTAATTACACTAATCCTTCTACACACAATATTCCAATTCAACAAAGCCATGTTTATTATTGACATATTTATATAATAATATATATTATATATGACTATATAATATAACTGTATTATTATTGAATTTTACGTCATCGACACTGTATTACTTTTAGAATCAAGCTGTTCTTTTTATTCTAATTAGATAATTACTTCTAGAGAAGATAAAATTACAGTTTGGGAAAGAGATACTAGAAAAAAATTAGTTTACATCAATTGAAAATTCAATTTTTTTCCTGACTTATATAAATATATATTTATGTAATTATTATAAAAATAGAATTAGCAGTTAGCATACTATTTCACTAGTTTACATGTGGAATATTATGCATTGAATCAAAATTAAGGAGTAAATGTGTAACTGTTTTTTTTTTTCCTTTTTAGAAATAACTTGTTCGAACTACCTTAGTTAATCATTGAACTGGTGTCCAAACCATTCTTTATTAGTTTTTAAGCTTTTAAAATTAATTTCAACCCAAATAAGTTAAATTCACCGGGAGTATCTTCCCCTGAAATTTTGTTACATAGATTACATTTTTCATTTCCCTTNGACATATTTATATAATAATATATATTATAAAATTATATCAAAATAGTGTTTTCATAATATTAAACCTGTAAGTATAATTAAGATATCCATAAAATGAGTAAAAGAATTTAATTTAAACCATATCATATAAATTATTATTTAGGACAAAAAATAGATATTTACGCAACAAGGGAGAGAAGTATGTTTTTCTGCTCGAGGAAACTTCATTAGCTCCCGAGGCCCTATGGCCGAGGGAGATAACTGTAATATTAGCTCCCGGGGCATAGCCGAGGGAGATAATCCCGAGAGCAGAAATACTTCGATCTATGTTGCGTATTAAATTTTATCTACGACTTGTCCACCATAGCATTTAAATTAAAGAATTTAAGATGATTGTATATAAACTCGTAACTACCTTTTGACTTATTAGGAAGTAAATTATTCTTTGAATGAAGTGCAACTTCTTTTATATCTGGAGGAGTATGTCTCTTCCGGGAATAATGATTCCAAACTCCATTCTTCATCCATTGTTTTGTAAAGGTAAAGTAGTATTTTTACGTAATTTAAACACCCTAAACAGATATTTAGTTACTTGATTGATTAAAATCACAAATTTTATACTAAATATATACGTTTTATAACAAACACTTTCAATAGTTATTAATTTAAAGACTGTATTATAACCTAAAGTAACCTTCCCGAAAAGAAAAATTAGCTAAATAGCTAAAAAAAACTATACTACCAACATAATACTTAAAGAATACCTAAAAAAAAATATCTTTTAAGTTGGTATGATTGTTTTTTTACTCCCAAGGGAGGGAATTAACACTTCCCGCCCTGTTATTAGCAATGTAAAGTCCACTTGCAATGCAAGTCGTAGATAAATATTGTTTTCGAGCAAATGGTGCACAAAGATACAAATAATATGTAGATGGAAGAGAAAACTGGATATTGGGGACAACTACAACCACGATTCGAATTAAGATGTTAATTAAGAAAGAATCTAAAATATTAAGTCCATCAAAGAAAACTGACCAACACAACAACTTTTTTGAACACAGAACTCAGGCAACTTTAAAACAAGTAATTCCTGAAAATATTTAAATCACATTCTTATGTAATCACAAGACTTTCTTTCAATAAATATGTACTATTAGTCAGGGTGCCCATAGGCAAAAAAGTCAATTATACATACTCTTTCCAAACCTCTTTGTATGGCTTGTTTAGGCCAAGTCTGACACCGTTTTCCTCTGTGACTTTTTTTGGTTTTGGGGCGTTTTTCATTATTTGGGCCCTATAACTTTGACGCCTCAGACTGGAAAATCGAAAAAAGTTCTGCGTCAGACAATATTAAAATGTAGTTATAGGGTTAAAATAATGTATCTTGAAAAAATCAGCTGTTTATTAATCATTAATTAATCATAATTAATATTAA
>KZ651586.1:305448-331961 GCA_001010745.2 Gerris buenoi | reverse complement strand
TTTTTTTTTTTTTTTTTTTTTTTTTTTTTTTTTTTTTTTTTTTTTTTTTTTTTTTTTTTTTACTAAAAAAGGCTTGATGAAAAGGGAAAATATAGCTCAAATAATAACTAAAACCCTGTAGAAATAAAACATCTTATAATGATTCACAAAAATTAAAATAAATTCAACATCTGGTTGTATTGTTACATTTACACATTTTTATAAGTTATAAATAACTATTTTTTAAAAAAACCCAAAAAAACCCGGGTTTTATAAAAAAAAACCAGGTGGGTTGGGTTTTTTCCAACCCTGTTTTCATGTAAATTTATGAAAAGAACTCAGCTATTGAACTTAAGGCCTTGTCCAGACTGCCGAATCGAACAGAGGAAACGAGCCAAACATTGGTCTCCACGCATGCCCAGAATGAGATGCGTAGGCGCACTTTAAGCTGGACTTGCGCAGATACCAATGCTCGGCTCGTTTCCTTTGTTCGGTTCAGCAGTCTGGACGAGGCTTAAAGGCTAATTCATATTGTACGTGAGAGAGAAAGGGTGGTTACGGTTACAGGTAATTAGAGGTGGCTCAAAACCTCGACCTGGCACGTACAGTACAATATGAATTTACCGAACTAGAATTATTGGTAAAATTATTTACAGACAAACGATTAAAAATATCTTTGGAATAGGAAGCCATGTTTGGATGCCTNCCTGGCACATACAATATTAATTTACCAAACTAGAATTATTGGTAGGTAAAACTATTTACAAACAAACGATTAAAAATATCTTTGGAATAGGAAGCCATGTTTGGATGCCTCTAATAACCAAATAAAGAATAGACCACTAAAAATGTGTCGACGAAGAGAAGGAAAAAGGATAAAATTCACTACTGTATGCAAGGACTAATAAGCCCTTTGAAGGTAGGTTCTTAAACTACAGCCGGTGAGAGTAATACGGCGGAGGCCGACTTTGGACAACTTCCTGAGGCAAAAATGGCGCTTCGGCCTCAGTACATATCGTGTAATAAAAAAATATATATACATATAAATCAATTTAAATGTAAACTTACATAAATATTTGGTGCGAAGAGTAGCAATAAACTATCACCAGCGATGTTAAATCCATTATAAAGGTCGAACAAGAGTTTAAAGATCCAGGATTATCAAACATTAACATCGCAATTAACACTTTCAAACATCTTCTTCGTAAATAATTTAAGTAAATAAGAAAAGCAAGTGAAAACACTACCGGTAAACTTCATACTAAATTTAAACTTACGTTAATATAAATTCCGGATAATCGAGTGCAAAGAGCAGCAAACTATATAACAGCGATGCTGTTGTTAAATTAATTAACAAAGGTCGAACAAAAGTTTGATCGAAGATCCAGGATTATCAAATATTAACGTCGCAATTAACACTTACAAACATCTTCTTTGCAAATAATTTAAGTAAATAAGAAAGTAAAGCGAAAACACTACCGCGGTAAACTTCATAATACATTTAAAATGTACAACAAACAAACACAAGAACAAAGCAATATAATCTATAATTCGATAAACGGATTTAAACAATCAGCTTAAATAACCAATTTAACCAATTTACGAAAATACTATTTGTTCAGCACATTTTTCTTCTCTACATTATTTATTTACGTGTATAGATATTTAATGAGTTTTCTATCGAACTACTGCAAGTTCACCGAAAAACACAATAATATATTCTTAAGACAATTATAAAATAAGTATTCTGCAACAATAACTAAATAGTAATAAAAACTACGTGTAACGCCAACAACGAAAAAATTTAAACTAAGAATCTAGTTAAATTTTTGAATAACTTAAAAAAAAACAGTGTTACCATTTATAAAAAAGAAATAACTAAACGTAAACGTTATTTCTATAGTTTATCTATTTGAAGTGAAACTGAAAGGGTTTTTGCTTCACTATTTACTATTACAATTAAATTTTATTCGTTTATTTATTTATATTTGGTTCATTTAATTTTGTATCCTGGCTCAGATCCCACTATCGATACTGTTTAAAAATATGTACACAGTTCTTGTTCTATCCAAACATTTCGAATCGAATGGTGATACGTTATTTACAAAAAGAAACAGCAATTGTTTCCAACAAATTCTTGGAAAATTGCAGCAATTTCTATTTTATTTACTTATCAAGAACAAAAAAATAAACAAAGAAAACATACATGTTTGACGTTTATCTTTACGAGCTTTGTTGCACTGTTGCACACAGGATTTGTGTACTAAGTAGAAGCACCAGACGTACATTTATGAGTTTATCTTTATCTTTTCATTCTAAAATTAAATTGAATTCTCAGAGTAATAAAATAATGTGTATGTGTATTTTTACGTTACAAAGTATGTACCTACTTGCTTTGCAGTTTGCAGTGCGCAAGTATCGAAAGGGGAGGAAGAATCGATAGCCTTGTGAATCGATAGTCTCGTAGTTTCGTCCCGCTCGCTGCAAAGTGCAAAGCAAGGCAAGGCCAGGTTATTTTACCTTACCGTTCTTCACACTTCACACTTCACACTGTTCACTGTTTTGTTTACAACAATATACTGTGTCTGTCTTCAATCGTCATTTTATAAGTTTGTACATTTGTCGCATTCCGTGCGTTCTAGTTGTAATTCTATTAGTTTTAAAGTAAAACAAGATGAGCAGGAAGGAACCTTTAACTCAGTTCATACAATCTATTCATGGAAGGCCGGTAGTTGTTAAACTTAACAGCGGTATTGATTACAGAGGTAAATTTACCATTATTTCATAATGCATTTAACTTTTTTAATTTAATTTCAAGATTAGTCTGTTGTATGTCGTGTAGAATTAGTCTCCTGGACATTAGTGTATCTATTCTACTCTGGAGTTCATAATTAATGTTTTGGTTCTATATACTCTGGGTATAGTGGTAATAATGTAGAGGCTTATCTAGGAAATACATCCTACTATAGTTAATAGGAAGGAAGGTGTAATTGTTACTGTTAGATAATTGTCTTTTAATTTTATGTTACATAATGTCCATACTTTAAGAGTCAGTCAAATACCACTGATAACTTACTTGATGATACTTCTATACTGTTTTAGAAATTCCCTATCTGTAGGTTTTAGGTATTTATCTAATATTTTATCGAAAACTCATGTTTGTGTTTTAGCGGTTCCCCATCTTTTGTACTGTACAACGTATTGTAAGACTGTAGTAGGTAATATTTTATTATGATGGCCTCCTTATCCTTATCTATTTGTTGATAAGATTAAGTGATAGATAGAGTGAGTTCGGAATCACTAACCAGGACAACCAACAAGTCGGTAACCGAAGTGTTTGGAAAGACCAACTAAAACAACGCACTGTGCTCTTAAATCATCAGTGTTTTTACTTCTTGGCCAAGGCGATACCACTTCAACTACGCCCAGACCAGTTTGATTAGCAACCACAATATTACCTTTTGTAGCACTTTAAAAGTTGAAAAAACATTGTTTACTTTACCCTTCTCTGTTATTTTGTACTATATTACTGCCCTTTATGCAACATTTTGTTAATTTTTATTTGCTAATGCTCGGAAACTTAAAATGATAGAAATATTGCAGTTGTAAAGCTGAGTACTCGATATAGTTTATGTTCATTATCTTTTGAATTTACTGCTTCCTTTAAATGGACTTTTTTGGAATCAAGAATATTAAAGCTGCATGACACTAACAATCTGCTTGGTGACCTGGTTTGTTTTTCTGAACCCACACCTACTGTCCACATGAAGTATAAATTAATCGGGCAATTAGACTGCAAGGGGCAAAGTCTTAAATAAACAGCTATTTAATTGTTGTAAAGTAAGTAATAAGTGACATTGGGTCTGCACATTGACTCCCCATGATTTGGTTTAGAAAATCATATATAATGATTTGCTCCACATTTACCTTGCAATGCTAGCTGATTGTTAAACAGGGGAACCAAAAAATTTAACCTCCACCACTTTTTGTGAGAACCATAAGAGATATGCTAACTTATTACTGAATGATGATGTTTGTTATATTAATATTTCATGATTATTCTGAAACCTAAGTCCAATCATCAACGTATATGATAATGATAGCTTTAATCCTAGAGAGGTGAGGCATGTTTCACTCTGATGATGACATTAGGTTTGTTCCAACCCTCTCTCTTTATACCGGCCTTGGTCCTGGGGATCTTTCAGGAATCGTTTGGGACTGGTTTTATTCGAATGTGCTAACATTGTACTGTAATAAAATCATGTCAGGTTGGAATGGGTTTAGGATTATAATTCTCATCACATTAAAGACATTCAAGGAAACCTAAAAGTTAAAGAACCTTTCTCTTGACATGTTTGACCATTGTCATAACTGTGCATGTAATCAAAATCAGTTCTTGGTATTGACAGAGGATCGTTTGGACAGTACGTTACTCGGTTCGCAAACGATTCCTGAGAGGGTTGGAACAGTTTGGAGGATGTTAGGAAAGGGTTTTATCAATTGTGCACAACTGTGATGATCCCGTGGCCGGTGCACTGCTTGATTGGATCAAACCTATTAAGTGTCCATTTCTCATCCTGCTATGACGTAATGTTGATTTGACCAGGGAGTAAAGGAAAAGTTATTAAGTTGATATGTATTTTATCTTTCAATAAGTTAAAGGGATACAACTTCATACCTATAGGTCCTACAAAAACCCACAAAATAACATGAATAAAATGCACACATATAGCATGCATTTGTATTTTCTTAACTAAGCCTTTCTGACTTTTTTTAAATTACCATTAACAAAATACTGTATAAGGGTTATCCAAGAAGTAACCAATCGGAGAATTGGAAAGTTATTAAATCTTAATTTAGTAGGTATTATTTTTTACAAAAGATAAATTTTGATTTACTGGTACAGTCGACTCTCGATAATTCAAACATTCATTAATACAAACCTCTCAATAATTCAAAGCAAATGCTTTGTCCCTCGAAAAACTCTTGGTATTTCGAAGAAAAACAATGCAATTTGGTACACTCAGTAATTCAAAGTAAAATTCTGTAAAAGTGTAGACATCGACACGCTGCATTTCAAAGTTCCTTTCCCTCAACTCTCGACAATTCGAACTTCCTTCCTGGAGAGACACATGTGAACATGTTACAATTGGAAACTTCTCCTCTACTTCATACCCTTTGAATAAAAAAGCGTGGATGTCTACGGAATTATTCAATGAATGGTTAGTCTCATTAAATACTAGGATGAGAACTCAGAAACGCGACATTCTTTTCTTCTCCGACTAAAAGCACTTGCCCTGACCGGCGTTGAACCAACCATTTGGGAATCCCTTCCTCCTCAAGAAAATTTGACATTTGCTGACTTTGTGCGGGTTGATGAAGATGTCGCGGTTTGGGGTGCTTTATCTGACACTTATCTGACGGAAATACTTTCATTGGACAGAGAAAACGAAGAAAATGATAACGATGAATCGGAAATTTTACCAACGATATCTCTGACGGAAGCAAGTGATCAAAAGTTCGAAGAACCTGCGAGTCTTTTCCCTCCCTCCCCAAGTTAATAGGAAGTTTTTTAAGGTTTATTCACACTTAAAAAAACTATTGTCCAAATCCGTTTGACTACCTTAAAGCAAAAAGTATTATTTTTTATTTGGTTAAAATATGCATGGTGACATTTTATCCCTTATTCGTTTCTCTAATCCCACCATTTGATAATTCAAAGTTTTTTAGAGGTCCCTCCAACTTCGAATTACCGAGAGTCGACTGTATTTATAATATGAAAACAGTTAGTGAGGTTTCCTCAAGTCCTAACACTGGTGTAAAAACAATATTACTTTATAAATCTGCCGTTCTAAACACAAAACAAATAACATGAGTGAATTGAACAACTGACATATCTAGTAAAGGTTTGATTCCCAAAGTGGTGTGTCATATGTGTCTCACTGAGAATAACTTGAAGGTTATACAACTACACGTAATGGACAGCTTGGGGTTGGCTTGTCGCCTTATCTGCAGTTTGAACCGCATAATTGGCATTCGGCTACTAGACAGATGCCACTTCACTTAAGTAGCTACAACTTTATATTGTGATGCTAGGGAAATACCAAGCAATAGCAATACCCTTGCTGGATTGATCTACTTCCAAAGTGTAAATGACAGCAATGAGTCAAGGGATAGTACCTCTGGTATAAATAATATGATTTAGTTTTTTTACCTAGAATCATGATATAAATAGGTCCCTACTCTATATGAGTGATTTTGATGGTTTTATATGGGTGATCCTCAAACTAGAGGCTATAATTGTGTCCCAGTGTATTATTTCACGGACGTTTTCTATCTTCCCTTTATTTCTCTGTTTTAGCTTAAAATAATTGTAATTAACAAATCTCTGAAAAAAAATATTATCAAGTCATTTTTATTGAAATATGGTTAGTTGAAAATTCATGATAATGCAAATTCAAAGATAATGCAATTATGTAATTACCGTATTTGTCCCGAAATGGGATATTATCTAAAAACAGTTGTCTCATGCTAAATTTAAAACATTTTTCTTCAGATTTTTAATATTTATTCCCAGGTGACAGTTTAATCTTAAATAAAATAAGTTTTTAAAAATCTTTTACTGATGTGCGGTTGGTGTACGCAACTTCAAAAACTGTCCAATGTTTTTTTGTAAATACTGTAATGAAATATGAAGTGACCCCTATCTTTGCTTAAGTGTGCTTGAGTAGTTTGAAGCTGGCAACATTGACAACAAAAGGCGTGAAAAAATGGCAGCTACAGCCTTAGTCTGCCCGGATATTTATTGAGTTAAAGTTGTCAAACAGGTGCGTACCTTTATTCGTGTAATTACAGTATTTGAATTTAAATCATTATTTTAAAATACTATATTTATTATGAAACCAGGCATACTTTATAGCCCTTATATTGCTGTTTAAGAAAATAACATGGATATTTGTGTAGTGTTATTTATTTGGCTCTAATTTAACATTCATAGATCAAATGTAGAAAGAAAAAAACACTCTACGTGAAATAAGTTTATTATTTCAAAGCAGCTTTCAGCCACTATAGGGCCATCATCAGTGCCGCAAAACTGAAGAAAGTTAAATAAAAAATAAAACATGGGAGAACGGTGAATCGTGTCAAACCAGCAACTGGTACAAGACCCAACCTACATGGCTGGCACAAGAATTTTACTTGGGTGTTTTGCACTAGTTGCTGGTTTGACATGACTCACTGTTCTCCCATGTTTTATCTTTTTATTTAACTTTCTTCAGTTTTGCGGCACTCATGATGGACCTATAGTGGCTGAAAGCTGCTTAGAATATTATAAACTTATTTCACGTGGAGTGACTTATTCTTTCTATATTTAATGATGACCTCCACTAACGCTTCATATTTTAATTCAAAGATCAAATATAATTACTGTAAAACAAAATGTGTAATTACGGCAACTATAAATCAAATGATGGTAATTAAATTTTTAGTACGGTAATTACAAATTTTATAGTTTGCGATTAAAAGTTCGTAAGCTTCCGTGTATAGAATTAAAATAAAGTTCTAGGTCTTTCGGGGGTGACCACATGTCGAAGGATATTCGTCCCAAATTTTCTGTCCTATAACTAGAGCAAAATTGCCCCTAGTTTTAGAATCACCCATATACCAGCTGGTGGAAATTGATGTACCAACATTGTATAACCTGCAACTGCAGCCAATTTTTAAAGAACCAATTATTTGGACCTGGCCCCTTGTTGGCTGTTAAACCACAGAGTATTATTAACACTAAACCTTTCAGTGCCAATTAATTTTGTATTCCAACCTTTAAAAAAATGAGCATGTGCGGAACTTACTAGAGTTAGATTAAATGTTAACTCCCCTTTCCTTGGCAATTTCCCTTCCCATCAAATTTAATGACAATGTTTTTCCTAAAATTTGAGTTATAATATATTTTGATTTTTTTGTAAATAATATAAAAAGTGTATCACTAAAATAATAAAAAGTATTTTGTTTTAAGTATTAGTTATTCTTAAAATGTGTAGTTTTCAAATTTTTTAAATTTGTACCCCGAAAATGTGGAAAATTGAGACTGGGGTAGTTTTGTATCCCGCACGAATTCTCATTAGAAAAGGAAGCACAAGCACTAAAGGGGGTTAAAGAGGAAATAACTGTGAAATATACTCTTACTCCTCTGTGTAGGAAAATATCCATCTCTCTTTATGCTTTAGTTAATTTGAAACCAATTGGATAACATATTGGTAAATAAAAGATATAACATGCTAGTGAATTACTCAGAATCAACTTTCCATTTGAGATTTGGCAATAAAATCTAAAATACAATCTAACCCCTCTGGATTTATCAGCTGCCTTTATTTAAATAATAATTATTCTTGATGAATCGCTTATAACATTATGCTATGTGACCATTAAAGCCGCGTTTGCATTATCCAAGTATACTTGGACCAAGTCAGCTTTGACGGTACATGGATCGTGTAAACAGGGTATCCAAGTCAGCTTTGACTACTTTGACGGTACTTGGATCGTGTAAACAGTGTATCCAAGTCAACTTGGACATCCAATTGACTTGGATACCTTGTTTACACGAGTAGTTTCAAAGTAGAGTTGATCCAAGTTGAGTCGGATGGGCTCAATCAAAGTAGACTTTGATAAAAACAAAAATGGGGCCCACCTGACAAAGTATGAGAACAAGCAGTAAAAAAAATTACAGATGTAAGGTTGAGCTGGGTTTTGTTTGCCAGAAGATGATATATCACCACTGTTTTCAAACTTAATAAGTGCAATTTAACTGGAATGTTTTAGAGGGAAAAACATTTCTCACGATCTATTTTAACCTCTACTTTATAGTTTATCAAAGTTCTAATACTGGGACCAAGTATAATTTCATCATCGTTTAAACCTTACTTCAAAGATCCTCAACACTTGGACCAAGTGGATTTGATCAAGCATACTTGGACCAAGTATATTCGGATCATGTAAACCAGGCTTAATTGGATCTAATGCTAAATGATAGTCCCTTATTCTCCAAATAGACTTAAGTTTTGTTTCCAAATGTGAAAAAAAAGCTTTATAGACTTCTGCTTACACTGATTAGAAACGTTTTGGTTTTGTTTCAGGTGTTCTGGCATGTTTGGATGGTTACATGAACATAGCTTTAGAACAGTCTGAGGAGTACGTAAATGGCCAGCTTAAGGAGAAGTACGGAGATGCTTTCCTCAGGGGTAACAATGTCCTATATATCAGCAGTCAGAAAAGAAGATATAATTAAACCTAGTCCTTTCGTCATATAAAAATTCTATTGTGAACGTCATTCAATACAGGGATAAATACTTTTAAAATTTTACCTCACATTTGAAAGAGTGGTAAAAAGGTCAAACATTTTATTATGCACATTCTTAAATCTAAATTCATCTCAATAAAGTTTCTCAAATTAAAATAATTAATAGATATAGAAAAGGAAAACAATTGTATCTTTAAAAACTGATATTTAGGCGGCTTATACACCTAAAAGACAGGATAAAGAAGACTGAAGACATGTCTTGCTGAACCATTACAATATTATGAAAACTATGAATTGTTTTCACATTATAGACATGTCTCACATTGGACTCATGCCACCCTCAGTGGAAAAGGTCCTGTATTTTGTTACCAGTCTTTTGTCCCTTTCTTTTCGGTGGAAAAGCCGCCTTATACATTTTTTTTTTTTTTTAAATTAAAAAATAACTGATATTTTATATGAATAATGTTTAATTAATAGCTGATATTTGATATAAATGTATATGCGATATTCATCAGTACAAATTATTATTTAAACACATTTATTAGTTTAATATCACCATTATTCTTATGTTTTATAAATGTAAAAATGTGGAAATAAATTTATAATTTTAAAACTGTTTACTTATTTAACTAAATATCCTTATGGTGGTTGAGGTGTTTTAATAGATTTGGCTGTTTAAATGCTAACGTTAACCCATTAGTGACCAGTACAGCCATATCTAAATATAATTAATTTTTAATGGAGCAAACTCATAGAATTTGTTATTGCCTCAGAGCGTACCAAATAAAACGGAAGCTATACAATCGTTCTAGATCTTAATGAAATTTTTTTTTTTTCTTTAGATTTTAATGAAAATTAATGTGACCGCCTGTGACACAAATAATATTACAAAATTGATCATTGCTCACATAACTTTTATATCTGACCTAATGGCATTATAATACAATCCCATTGGATTTGAGTTTAAAAATACATTTTTCATTTAATAACATTAACCAAATCTTGTAAGGATTTGTCGGTATGTTTAACTGGCAGATACTAACAAAAGCTAAAATTTTTAGTTTAGCTAGAGTTTAGTTTAGCTAAACTACTTAGCCGGTTTTTATAAAATTTAGGTTACATATTAAAAAAAAAATCATACTACGAGGTGAAATTGAGAAATGAATTTTAGCTCCAAATTAGGTGGCACTACATCAAAACTATTTTTTTTATTTTGGTTAAAAAAAAAAATTAATTTAAATAAAAATCTAACAATATAAGCTGTTTTCCAGGTGAAAATGTAGTTTCAGGGATATAATGAAATAAATATTTAATATCAAGCAAATTAATAGTTAATCACGATAAGTTTATGGTTTGAAAGGAAGATTGGAGTAGACGGTATGCAGGGAGGGACTCTCACTTCACTTGGCAGGTTCTATAGGAGGGTTCCTAAGGCTCGTTTCACACTTGAGCGGTTTTAGGCGGCGTGGTCCTAATTCGGCAGTGTTTACGCGGTCGCCGAACAAGTGTGAAGCGATAAGCGTGGTCAAACCTCGCCCTCCTAGAAACCGAATTGATGCCGCTATGCACCGAACACCCCCTCGAGCCTCTCCGGTTTCTAGGAGGTTTCAACGCGGCTGTAGGGCTATACGCTCTTATCGCTCCGTGCACACATTATCGGTTCAGTTTCTGTTTCGCGCTTAACTACTCAACAGGTTGTCTCTATAAAAGCGGTTAATAGTATTAATTAATTGAGACAACAGTGTTGTGAACTATCTTTACCAGGCTTCCTTCATTATGTGTGATGTTGATATAGATTTTTAATTTCTCTTAGGATAAGACAAAATAAAAATATAACGACGGGAATAAAACCTAGGAAGCATGGAACGACGTTTTGGTTAATTGTATGCATTCCCTTATAAATGTATCTTGCCGTTGAAGAGAATCTTTTAACGTCGATGTTAATCATCAAACACATCCTAAATTTATTAAACATTTTTACACCGTCCCAGATTAAATCCTTTAAAAAGTGGTGAAATGTCCCTAATTCTCTTCTTTTCGTAAGAATAGGATGAACTCAATATTGTCTAATGTATAGCTTCTTGGTTTTATTCGTCTGTACAGAACCCCGTGGTAATAACACGTCCTATTTTTTCATGCTGAATAGAAAGAAACTGGTTGAAATGGACAGTCTATCGAAAGGAAACCTGATGTAAACCTCGTAAGTGTGAAAAGGTCGGCGCTGTTCCCGCGGCTACCGAACATAGGCCGAATTTGAACCGCGCCGCCTAAAACCGCTCAAGTGTGAAACGAGCCTAAAAGTGGATTCACAGTCAAAGCTAGCAGATCGAAGTGCATATCCATCTGTACTAGAGATAACAATACATTCATATTTTCTGGGATCTGGGACCGAGATTATATGAAAAGTTAGTCTCAAGTTGTCTCGTACCGATTTTTCGATGAACTGCTTTTACTTGTAATCCTATTGTTTGGTTTATTGTAAATGAAAATAATTTTTAAGTCTGAAAGTTTCACAAATTGACCAAACATTTAAAGTTTGGTAAGTTAATGTTATAGAATAAGCGCTTCTTTCCTCTAACTAAAGTGGTGTTTAAAGTAGGTGGCAGGGCTGGCCTGCGCCAGGGGCGCAAATGTTTTGATAATCTAGACACACTTACTTATCATACCACTGCCTCAGAGTTAGAAAAATTAACTGCGTTTTATGTATAACATCCTAGCTTAATTTATTTTCAAATCACTCAACCAAAAAATTATATTCTACTATTTCTTTTTGTTATTTTTTAATTTAAAAATGTAGATCTAATTTCTAAAGCAATCTTGCTTAGGTAGATAAAATGTATTTTCAAGTTAAAGATTAAATGTCATTTTCTTATTTGATAGTAATAGCGAGGCAACGGGGTACAATCAACAAGCAAGACAGCTTTTAAATTACCTTCAACTTTACACAATGAGATAATGGTTTTCTTCTTATGCTGGAAACTGTTTCCAATAGTTTTAATATAATAAACTAAATCCACTTAAAAATTGACACACTGGCATCCAGCTAGTATTTTATAAATGCAACAATTTGGTTTTGATAGATTTACACACTGATTCCAAAATAAAAATACTGTACGTGAATATCTATGTAGGAAAAACTAATTTAGGTAAATTTAGTCCATAGAAGCCTATGAAACTTGTGTCATCTTTTAGAGAAAAGTCTCATTTGAGAGATAACTAGCATTCACCCCGCATGGGGCTCATGCTAGGTATTATTATTTTTTCCTATTCTATTATCAAGTAGGCCTAGTAATTAAATGAAAAACCCTAAGTAAAGTTTAAATAAGTCAAAGTTTTTAAAACTTTTCATAATGATTAAGTAACACGAGTAATCGTTACATTTTTCTTTCCAACCTGGAAACGCGCATAGCTCTTCTTAGACCATCCATTTTAACGGCATTGAACCTACTTTTTTGGCGGTCAGTCAGTGTCCACTCATCAGCTCCCAGGTTAAAAAAGACTCGACGATAACCCTCAGTATTATTCTCTTTGTTTCCTTCCGAGCAGAATGACTCCATAAAACTCTATTCAGTATCCCAATAACCTGCTTTGCCTGCATCACCCTGGCATCAACATCCGCTTGACACGTTCTAGACTAATCAAATCAATGATGGAGCCTAAATACTTAAAATTCTCTACTGCTTCAATAACACCTTGATCGAGTGCTTTATCCCTACCTTTACCACCAACAACTAGGTACTTAGTTTTAAGTAAATTGACGGAGAGACCTGCCCTGTCATAGGCGTCCAATAACTTTCAAAGCAAATACTTCACATCATCCCTATCTAAATCTATAAGTACCTGATCGTCTGCAAACAACAACGAATGAATCACTTGGTCTTCTAGCTTTACTCCATGCACTAAGTACGTCCTTAACATATGCTTTAAAGAGGGTCGGAGCCATCCCGCAACCCTGTCTTAAACCTTTAGTAGTTGGAAAGTGAGACGGGCGGATCAAATACAAACGGGACTTTGATCTCTGAGCACCAACGGTTGATGGGGGTGGGAAATCGCTTCTAGGCTGTTTAGGTCCCCACCTATGATAATTACATTAGAAGATACACCACATTAGAAGGTGCCAGAGGGTGTCTCCCCATTTAAGACCGTTCTCTAGTAGCGCTCGGGATGTCTAAGTAACAGGTGCCCCCCTCTATTGCGACCCCCAATTTCGACGACCCCCTCTGGGACCTTCTAATGACCCCACCTAAACAGCCTAGAAGCAATGTGCCACCCCCATTAACCGTTGGTGCTCAGAGATCAAAGTCCCGTTTATATTTGATCCCCCCTAGTATTTTAATACATGCCTTGCAATTCGAGTACATTCGTTTAACCAACCCTATCAATGAAGAATCGATGCCTAGATTTGAAAGATTTCCACAGCAAACCGAGTGGTACAGAACCGTACGCCTTCTCTAGATCTTCAAAGACTAAGTGGACCTCACCACCTTTAGCTGATATTTTTTCGGCGAGTTGTCTAATACTAAATACATAATCATGATCTAGCCTGATCATCAGAAATTCTGTTGCAAACTTCGTTTTCTAATCTATTCTTGGTAATAGAGCCGAACAACCTCCTGATTGACGCCATCACACTGATGTCTCTATAATTTCCAGGGTTCTTCTTATCCCTTTTTTTTAAGATAGCTGAAATATACGATAATGTACAATCTTCTGGAATATCGCCTCCTTCCACCACCAGGTTAAAAAACTTAGTAATATGACGCGTCAACTTAAGACAACCATACTTTCAAAGCTCCATTACAACTCCTCCAGGACCACTTGCTTTCCGGTTTTTACCGTCGCAGTGCATTTTCCACTTCTCCTTTTAAAATAGGCTGAACCTGCACAATCGTTTGCGGATGGCTCAGTAATTCTTATCTGCTTTCTGTACCAGCAAGTACTTGACATAATTCTACCACTGAGTCATTGATGTAGGCTGTATGGCTGGATTATAGTTTCTAGCAGTTCCCATTTGCTTAAGCGCACGCCAAGCGTGTGCAGATCGGTGGTGTGTTGCGCTAGCATTTTGTGATTTATATTAATTTGTTGTCATAGTAACCAATGACACTTGGTCTTGGTATGTTTATATATGTAAATTGTATTAATTATACATATATATGGCTCTTAAAGGCCCCCATACACGATAGAACAAGTTTGACAAGCAAGTTTGTCAAATAAGTTTGACGCCCAGTGTACACCACATCAAGCCATCCAACTCACAAACTTCACCCACACACAGTCCAACTTACTTGTCAAGCTGGCTTGACAAACTTGGCTTGTTAAGCCTGCTTGAAAAGTAAGTTGGATCGTGTGTGGGTGAAGTTTGATGGCTTGATAAAGAGTTGACACTTTTCTGATTTTATTAAAAAAGTAGTTTGATGACTGAAGGCTTGTGGTTCTATCAAGCCAAACTGGCAAACTTCTACTTCCAAACTTCCAACTCGTTCATTTTCTATCCAACTACATTTTTGAAATAAAATAAATATCATATTTTATAGCTTGAAGTAGTCATTTAAAAAAAAAAAAAAACTTCTATAATAGCTTCCCATTCAAGGACCTCTGGAATGATTGCTTGAGGGAATATAACGGATGGAAACTTCATATCCTCTGGTCCCCCACTGGCCAAAAATCTCAGAGTAGCAGTTAATCCTTCATCTGCAGCTGTAGCATTTCTCATTACAATATCTTTCTTTTCAATTTTGGGAGCTACTAGTGATAATAACAAAAGATAACTGTCCTCATAAAATTATACCAGCCTTGAGGCTCACACCTCATTTCCTTAAAAAAAAAAAAATGTACGTGTGAATAGTGAATACTGTGCTCTTTTCAGTAACCATTTTGATCGATTCTTTGATTGATAGGTTCGATTTCTTCCCAGCCAAATAAAAATTAGCTAACTCTTCAAAATCCATGATGATCAGTACATTCGTCTACAAACTCTACTAAAACTTGCCAACACTTGTAAGTTTGACAAACTTGCTTGTATAGTGTGTGTTATTAGCAGAGCCTCAAACTTGCTTGACAAACTTTTAATCAAATTTAGTTTGTCAAGTAAGTTTGATCGTGTATATAGGTCTTTACTCTCGTATTCGTTCAGTTTTCTTAATATTTAAGATTACGACTCTGAACATTGGTACCCCTGAGTGTGGTCTATTTCAGAGCAAATCTTGGTCCACGATTCATCTTTAGATTTATTCACTTCTTTTTTTACCTCTCTCTTGCATTTCCGATACTCGTCCCTATCCTCGTCTTTGCCAGAATTCAGTTGTTTCAAATAAGCATCCTTCTTTTGCTGACTAGCTTCTAAAGCTTTTGTTAACTTAACATTATTTGTAACTATGGTTTCTCCAACGCAGTTGGTTCTTCAAATGCAGCCTTATGTACTGATTCCTTTAAGAAATAATAAAGGTCTTTGGCAATCCAGTACTCATTTGCTTCTTCTAGATCTGGGATAAACGCTCTTGGCAAAGTGTTTTAACACTTTCTTCTAGAAGTAAATGTATCAAGTTACCTAGGAGCGTTTAATATTGTGCCATCCAAAACATTTTTGCTCAGTGTATGTTTTGATTTCACTGGAAAAGCCACTTTAGCTACCAGAAGATGATGATCTGAGCCACACTCAAGTGCTCAGTTGCCAAACTCAGTTGCAAAGTCGAGAGCCTACTCGAGCAGTCTAGCTTTAACAGTGTGGCAGCAGGAATTGATTGTCTTTCTCCTGATGGAAAAATGGATAATCCAAAATTAATCGAGTTGGTGTGAGAGAACCAGGGTTGGCAGTGGGTGGGGAATATTAAAAAACCCACCCGGGTAATATGAAAAAAACCCATGATTAGTGCCCCGGGTTTTTTGTGGGTTTTTTAAAAAATATAATATAGCTGAGAGCTGATATTATAATAAAAAATAGACACATAGCTTCCTCCCATCTTACCATGTACTTTATTGTTATATTAACATTAACATTATTGTTATATTACTTTAATGTTATATTGTTTATTGTGTAAAAACTATTAATTGTTTTAGCAATCATTAACCCTTCATAGCAGTGTCAGTGTTTGTTCTACTTAAGAATTGTATTTGAAAAAAAAAGTTTTTCTTATTGAATAGATAAAGATAAATTTTTTCCCCAACCGAATTTTAAATTTAAAGTTTACATTTACACGAGGGTTGCGCGTGAACGCTTGTACAGATAACGTTGTACAACAAAGTTGTCCAAGGCATGGTAAAATGAACATGTCTAACAAATTTCATAAAAATCGGTTGACATTTACTCAAGTTATCACCACACGGTTCAAGGATTTGCGGGCACACAGACCGACAGACAGGTAGACTTCCATAAGACCAAAAATGTTCCCCGATGTCTGAAACGGATTTCTTTCTTGGTGTTTTTAAAATAGGAGACATATAAAATTTTGCTTCTCAAAAGTGAACACGATACTTCCGTTACCTTCGGTAAGCTCGGAAGCAATAAAAATAAATAAATAAAAAATATATATAATTTTTCTTTTTAAGTTAATGAGTCTTTTCTTTATTCTTTATAAATTTTTACTAATTTTTCTGCCTTTTCCGATTGTAATGCTTACAAATGTTATTATTATTATTACTATTGATTTTATTGTTGTTATTATTATTATTATTATTTCATAGAAAACACCTAATACTACATACTACATAAAAAGTTTACCTGACAGAATTAGTTATTTGTTATTTTAAATGGGTTTGTTACATTTACACATTTTACTACGTTTTTATTAACTTGGTTTCTTGTTTGTTTGTTTGTTGTTGTGTGTTTTGCCAAGTCAGAAAAGGTATTTAAATTTAAACGTGTAGAGTGATTTGGCAAAGAGAATAAAGATAGGAACAGACAAACATCATGTTCTTGCACTGGATAAATTAGACCTAGTGGAACTTACTCGGACAGTGGGAGACTTGGCTAAACCTATGATCTCACTACTTTTCACGCGAGACTTGGCTTATTTTTTTACACTAGTGTTTTTGTTGGGATTTCACTTCTTTTTGTAAGTAAATTTTCATGGCCCCAAACAATTTTTCGTTTCCTATCTTTCAAGGCCTTTCAAGTGATATACGACACAATAGAAAAGTCCAAAAAAGTGGTCCAAAAAACATATCAAACACTTAATTTAAAGGTAAAGGGCATTAGTGACAGATTAAAGCCAAAAAATCAGAATTAATATCGGTCAATTATTGCCAAAGATATGAGAGCTCAAAGGGAAAAATTGAAAAAATTAAAACCAAAATAGCCCCATTTAGGGTACATCCGATAGAGATACGACAAAATGTCCTAAGAACAAAATTGTAGATCATTAAAAATCAGTACCGGTTTGTGCAATCAGTTTTTCAATTAGACAAAGCGTTAATTTTTAAACAATTTCAACACAGCTACGATCGTTTTTCTTAATTTAATGGGGGAAGGAATCCAAAAAGTGAACTTTTGGCAATTTTTCGACTTCACAATGCGGGTATGGCGCGTCGAATGGCGAAAACCCTATGTCTCTAGCTATAGCGGAAGTGGGTAAACATTTGTATACATAAGTGAGTGAGTGACGAAATAACAAAACTTTAGGCTCATATATCTTATGAACTACTATGGGTAGAGGTGTGAAATTTTTATTTCCGGTTCAGTTTGTCATGAACTTTAAATTAAAATTAGTGTTATATATCTAAGTATCTTTAATAGGACAATAGAGGGGGGTTCAAATTGCCGTGAGTTGGTTCCAGTAAAGGATGGTACGGCTGTGCTCGACTTGGCGGGGGCAGTCTGCCGTGCCCCCAGATTAAGTGACGTGTGACAACCAGATTTAAATTCGGAACTATTTTTTTCACTAACATTATATTATAAAAAAATGAAAAATATATATTAATCATTTCATATATGATTCAACTGAAAATTTGAAAACGTAGTATATAAAAAGTTCTTTTTNATAAATTCACGTCTGGTAACATTTTTAATCCACCATTATTAAAAAAACTATATTTCTTTACTCAAAATCAAATGTTTTCTTATGAGTTATTATAAAATGTCTTTATAAGGAAATTCGGGGGGGGGGAGAGGTAGGAAGACAAGATGAAACTATGTAGGGGGCCCGCACCACAAGTCCAGCCTATGGGCCCTCAGATTCTAGAAGCGGCCCTGTTATACGGTATTTTAATTGTGTACATAAAAGATGTATAGTTGTGTACATGAAAGATCATAATATGAAATATGTACAAGGTACTCATGTTGGCGATTTCTTTGGCCGTGTAGAACACTACTTTAAAACAAGCTTTCCTATCCTCAGCCAACGCAAACAATGTCAAATTGTAGCGATAAGTGGTTACAACTGTTTACATGTTCCAACGTAAAGTTACAATTTGCAGAAATTGATTCCGAACGGCTTCAACCATCCAGTTCAATTCCAATTTCAATAAATCGCTACAATGTCCTATTTACATGCAACAATAAATCGTAACGATTTCGTTGTTACGATAAAATGCTGCAATTTATCGTAAGGTGTAATCCTGGCTTAATAATTATTATTAAATTGCTTATCTGAGCTTTAGCCCCAGTTTTTCAGGGCTAATAAGCTGCTTCACTTTAGCACAAGACTGTCTTATTAGTTCAGTTTCAATGAGTGGCAAAGGCAAAGCGAAATTGAATTAATCATTATATGAAAAGAAAATCTTTCTAAGCACAGAATAATCCTTCAATAAATATCACCATATAAGGATGTTTTTGAAATATCTCCATGTTTCTCGACGAGTATAGTAAATCGGATTAGGGTTACTTCTTTTTGACTGCTGTAGCAGCACAATTAGTATAGCTCTTCTTCTTCCTCTTCTGCGAAAAGAGACGATAATAACATCGATTTTTCCTCCATGACATTACCAAAGCTACTGGAAATCAGATTTGAAGTTATACACAAGTGGGTCAGAGTCGAAGATATACGATTCGCTGGATTTAAAGTTGAAGGTTTCTTATAAATATAGTCTTTTTACAAGCTTTTATTTAACTTGCAATGTTTGTATGTATGTATGAATGTTCGGGTCAAATCTTGCAACTGAATTTTAAAGCAGTTATCCTCAACCGATTGAATTGAAATTCTGCATACACGTTTGGTTTTGATGACAACGCATGGTTAGCTAAGTAACGTCATTCTAAATCCAAAAATGGTGGGCAGCCCAAGATGGCGGACTAGTTATTTTTCTAGCACGTCCATGATATGCGTATCAAATCAAAGGATTTGGTGAGAAGAATACGAATAAAAGCTTGTATTTAAACACATTTTTTTTAAAAAATAATAACATTTTATACATTTCAATAAATTTTAATGTAAAAAGGCCCATTTACACATTGATTAGTGCGAGTGTTTTGTAGCCAGGCACAACGAATAAGTTCGTTTAATTCATTATCTAATTTTTATGTATCCTTAATTTAACTTCAGTTTGAATGTGTGCATGAATGATTGTTTTGGTGTGAAACAATTTTGTTCTTTTTTTTATAACTTAACTTAACTTTTAACTTGAATGAATGCCATTGTGAATGAAGCTTCACTTACATTAAATTCACTTTTTTATGAAATAATATTGTCTGCATTTGGTTTCGGAACAAATACAGACAATTTATCTGTAATTTAATTTTAATACTCGTGTAAAACAACTGCTGGTAACCAATTTACTCATCGTGGCGTGTACCACTTATTATGTATTTATTATTTCTTTTAATTTATTATAATGCTCGTTCGTTAAACCTATCTTTTGTTGGAATTTATTTATTTTCCTTTTTTAAGGTGGTCCTTTGGGTATTATATTTCCTTCAATCCAGTCTGTTATTTTTTGAAAATCAAGTTTCTTAGATCCTCATATAAGGTGTGAACCCTATGAGCCTAACAGACACCATGTGTTTAGTGTAAGTGTTAAGTAATTTTTACTAAACACTTACAAAAATTTATTAAAACACTTGCACTGGCACTTGCACAAATCAAAGTGTAAATGGGTCTTAAAACAAACAAACATTTAAAAGCATTCCCACGTTAAAACTCTGATCGGCCACTGACACAAATAACTTTCCCTTCAGACCTGTCAAGAGGCCTGATGTTTCACGGATCCATCAGTACGTCGGGCTTCACTAACAAGTGAGGGTTTGATCGGTGCCTGTCAAATCTTTTAAAAATCCCCTGCGTGTGTGCCTACCTCTTCTATTTGTTTTGTTAAAATAAATTTAAATACTTTATTCGTTTTCCTCATAGACACGCTTAAGTGGAATATCATGAAAGTATGTAATTTTCAAAAAGACTAAAGATTATTTTATTTTTTTAACACGACTCGGTGCCTTGCTCGCACGTAGTATATTATAGAGAGAGAAGTCCAGGAGATATCGTACAAAAAAAATGTCTGACTATCATCAAGCTAGAATTGTGTGTACAAGTTAATCTTTTAGTGCTTTTTAAGAACATGTGGTCGGCTAAGTTTGGAAATAGCATTTGAAAAAAACAAACCGGAGAGTGGCCATTTCCATTCTCAGGATCATGAAAAATCACATTGTCCACCATAATTGGCGGGACATGGCTGTTCTCTGCTATTTTATTTTTCACATATTCTTGTACACAAAATTGTAGCTTGATGTTAGCCAAACACTTTTTTGCAGGTCCTCCTGGACTATTTTGTCTGTGCAGACTCGTGGAGCCTAAACCACTAGGCCGATTTCGATAAAAATTTGGCATTCATGTTCAGAAAAACCATACTTTATCCGAAATCGATAAATTAATTTTTAGTTCTAAATTTGGGTCGTTGCACCCCAATAAGTGTGAAAAAAACCAAATTAGGTTGGGATACGTTTAATTTAAAAAAGCCTAATTTTGGACAATTTTAATTATATGAATCAAACTAAAAAGTCGTTTTACCGGGAAATACCTAGTTCTAGTGAAAATAGCTTTAAACACGGAGAGTGAGAGGGTGGGTTTGATTCCCGTTCGGGTAGCAGTTATTTTTATGTTAATCTATAATGAATGTTTGTCTGTCTATATATTTGTCTATCTCTTATGCCTGCCTAAACCGGCATCCGATTGCAATGAAACTGAAACTTCAGGAAACGGTTGGACGGATGCCCGGGAAAGTTTCTAAGTTGGTAAAACTATTTTCCGACAAATAGGAACCTGGGCTGCGCCCTGCGCCGGGAACGTTAATTGTATTGATTGTATTGGGTATTTAATTGTATATTGTAACTCGCCGGTCTTGGCTGGCCTACGGCCAGCCTTCACCCGTCGAGTGGCCAGGTAGATATATGCCAGGTACATATTATATAGTAAATGGTATTTGTAAGACCAAGGTAAAGTTGTAGGAGGTTGTAATTATTCAGTTATATAATTTGCAGTCTATAAATGAGAAAGTAATCAAACAGTGCAAAGGTAAGAAAGTGAGCTAGTATCTTAGGCTGTGGAGTTGTAGAGGGGATTGAGTGACAGGAGCGACGGGAGGGAATGGGAAAGTTGGACATATTCCCGTCTCTGTCTCTTCCTTCGGCTTGGCACTATTCCAGTAAATATTATTTAATAACTTTGGTCCTAACCATCATTTTTCGGAGAAAACAGCCACCAAATCGTAAAAATCGCTATGTATACATATAAACAGTTTTTTCAATTTTCCCCCCTCAAAACTTAAAATAACCCAAAATAGGACATAACAAAAATGAATCTGTTATTCAAGAGCTTTTCAACGATATACATCATATTATAAATGATTAACTTTTAACATTTGTACCATTGTACTCTAAGGTACCAAAATTTAATTTTTTGAAAAATAACTACAAAAGGGCATTAATTTAACTAATAAATAAATTAACCTAATAACAAAAAAATATTTAAACCCTTTAACCTACAAAAAAATGATAAATCGGTACAAAGTACGTGTACAACATTTTTAAAAAATAAACAAATAAAATAGCTTTAATGTACAAATCAAGGCCTTTCAAATGATATACGACACAATATTTAAAAACAAAAAAAAAGTCACGTGAAACGGCACACGGGAAAAAGTTAACTCTCAAGTTCTCAGCAAGTAGGATGAACTAATGAAATAAAATATACTCCATTTAAAGAGCATTAGTATGAGATTCAAGCACCCCAATCAGAAATAAAATCAGTGAATAATTATAGAAACTATGGCCATTCAAAGTCAAAAATTTAAACAGATAAAAACAAAAAAAATAGACAAATTATCACCATTTAGGGTACAACCGATAGAGGTACGACAAAAAGTCATAGGACCAATGTTGTAGATCTTTTAAAATCAGTTACCGCTGGTGCTATCCGTTTTTCAATACGACTTACCGTTTAGCCGCAATAAGCCCCCAAAGCAGCTTAAAAATCAAGTCGGCCATTTTTATTTTTTTAGGGGGGGAAGGAGTGGGAAAAATAAACTTTTTATAATTATTTTGGTTCACAATGTGGACATTGCGCGTCGAATGGTGCAAACCGCAAGTCTCTAGCTCTTTTTGAAGTGGGCAAACATTAATGTCAGTGAGTCAGTCAGTTAGCCATGCGGCTTTATAGTATAGAGATTTTTTAATAAAATGTTGAATAATAATTAAATTTAACTACGAAAACCAAAGTAAATCTAATAAATAGAAAACACTGGATCAAGTATAAGCTTGCGTAATTTGTATATAAGAAAGTTTAGAACAAGTTTTATTAAATATTATTTATTTCTATTTTTATCATGGATCTTCAATTTGTAAAGACTTAGGACTTTTGTATGCTTAAATATTTTTTTGGTAATCTATATCAGTGAATTATTTAACTTTGTCAACTTAGTTTTTAGATAAAGGTGAAAAGAGGGCAAGCTTTATCACCTAGGATTATCTACCAGCTTTTCACCTCTGTAGGATAAAGTTTTATAAGTATCTTAAAGTATTAGAGTTGCCTCTTTAGTTTAAAAAGAAAAAAAAGTTCTTAAAGATAGATTATTATTTGTATTTTGGTTTAATTTTGCATGTTTATATTAATTATCTTAATTTTTGTCAAGCGAATTTCTCTCATAAATATTATATAACTTCAAGGTATAAAATAAGTAGTGTATAAGTATATGTAGAGAAATTGAACAAATTTTAATTTGAGATCGTGATAGATTTACCCTTTTTGGCACTTCTTTAGATTGTTACTCCCCTTTAAAAAAACAGAGGGAAGTAACAATCAAAAGAAGGTGTACGGAATGCTCTTCTTTAGACTGCTACTCCCCTTATGAAAACAGAAGTGGGATATTTCTTTTTCCCAAAGTACATTAGATTAAACATTTCTTTTTCTAATTGTTATTCAGTCTAAGTAATTTTTATTCTAAAGCAACATAGAGGAGTAACATAACAATCTAAAGCAGTACCCACTTTTTGAGGTCCTCTGAGTCCAAAAAAGTAGTTTTTAAAAAATGTCTGTCCATCGTCTGTAGACGCGTGAAGCCTAAACTACAGAATCAATTTTGATGAAAAATTGGCGAAGAGGTTTAGAAAAATCATTACCCCGAGGAGAAATTGAGGAATTAATTTTAGCTCTAAATTAGGGTGAGCAAGCTCCAAAAAAAAACGAAAAAATGATTTCCCAATAATAGGTTCTGAGAGTTTGATTAAAAATTCTATTTTTGTAGTCCATTAGGTTTTGTTGTCGTAAGAAAAAATATATTTTCTGAAAAATATAGCGTTAATTGCAAATCATGAGAGTTCGTTCGATTTCCTATTTTCACTGTAAATTTTGGTAAATGTTTAGCAATAATTAAATTATACCACGAAAACATAGAACAACAAAACATCTAATAAGTAGAAAACACCGTATGAAGTAATAATGTACTCGTATATGAAAAAGATAGTTCGAGTAGTAGTAGTATTGGACAGACTTTTTTTATGTAGAACACCGTATGACCCTGAAAACACCGTATGAAGTAATAATGTAATCGTATATGAGAAAGTTAGTTCGAATAGTAGAATTGGACAAACTTTTTTACATTATTCTTTCTTTTTATATTAAGATTGGCAGCTAGTTAGGAATAATAGCTTTAATTCTAAATTTGATTAGTTAATTTCCAAGTGCATTTGACTCTTTTGTGGTATTATTCCTTAGTTCATAGTACAATGGCAGGTACTAGAGTTATGTGACAGATATACTTTGCAGATGTTTAGACGATTCCCAGAACCTGTGGACACTTGTGAGACCCCCGAGCGAGGGTGGGACAACAGCCTCAAACCTTTTTGGAACACACTTCCTTCTTGACTCCCGATTCTTCAACATCCCCTTACGTCTGACCATTTGGGCAGTAGAACATATATTTTATAGTGTATTGTGTAATATATTAATCTAAATCTTAATATACAAATCTACATAAAAAGTAACCCCCGTGTTGCGTATTTATTTAACTGGCGCCCGGACAGACACCGTAAGAGCTCGAGTTTTGTGACCAGTTGTCCCGAAACTTAAGTTTGAAACTCCTTTCTTTACTTGCGGTTAAACCTTGGNATGTATTCCTATTTCTCAAATAGCAAATAAATCATCTGCCACACAAAAGGCAATATTCGTGTGTATATTTTCGTCTCCTAAGATGTTATATTTAGGGGAAAGGCACCTAATATAGCATAGTGTTTTTCAGCAATAGGTTTCACCCACCCGAATAGCGAATTTTGTAGCACAAAAAACTCCTAGTGATAGATTAGCTACTTAAGTTTAATGAGCCACCGCTACAATGACTAAATATTTAACACAAGACTCAAGACTTCTGAGAATTTTTAAACGAAAAAAATCCAAAAACGATGATAAATATTTTCGCCCCTTAATATGCCATATACCATGGAATTCACAGCAATGATCTGGTTTTTATTTTTTTATCTCCTTATATTAATGTAAAATAGTTATCTATTGTAATTATGAGAAATTAATATGTTTATCTATGACATGCTGAATATTAGATCGCATCGTTGTAAAATGTAAAGGCACCCTTAATATTGCATAGGTCTTATTTATTTTGGGAATATTTCATATGCCATATTTAGGGGAGTCAGGTTTTTCACATCAGTTCTTCCGTAAAATAAACAATGAGTTAAAAACATAAAACTGATGGGTGCACCTTAATCCACACAACATACTGAATGTATATCGGTATCAGTAAACATATATTTTTTAAATACCTACTTACATTAAATTAGCTTTGGCCGATCAAAAGGAATCACTAAAAACTTTGGTGACACTAAGTTTGGGAAATGGCTGAATATTGAGATAACTGTGAGGAGTTTAAGATATATCACTATCTCACTAGCGGCACTACTGCATGACTACATCATTGGCTCATTCGCTGACAGAAATTAGCTCTTGGTTCAAGAGAAAACCCACTATGCCATATTACTTTCCTGTGCCATATTAGGTGCCTTTACCCTAAAGTTGGCAAAAAGGACCCGAGTGCGGTTGTGCAGTGAGGACCTCACTGCCCTTGTCTATTGACAGTATTTAAAGTTGTCAGGATGTCCTATGGACGGAGGAAGGCTATTATATCCCCTGTGGCTCATGTTTCAGTCCGTCTTCTTTAACGATAAGGAAGTTATCAAAAGGTTACTTTTAATAGATAAAAGTTTGTTATTAAGTTAGAGGAATAAAATAAATGTGGGTTTAGTTTATAAACTGTGGTTCGGGTTGAACATGTTTATTGAGTGAAGCGGCTCTCATGTCCGGGGGAAGACGCTAGACAGAACTTGGGTTCTGGGATGAAACCGTGCCGCAAGGTAAACAAACCGCTCCCTTCTTCTAACTAATGTTAACCTTTCAACTACACAAACCTTTCTGTTGCTGACTCACTCTCGCAACCTACCCTTACCTAGGGTCTTCAACACTGTCTAATGTAACATCTTCAAAGTGTTCCGGGCCAAAATAACGTCACTGTTTAAAATCACTCATAGTATTGTAGTCACATATTCTCAAACTTATTTTCATTACCGCTCCCAGTCTAAGTGAAAAATAATTCCCATAGTTAGTTCTTCAAGTTAGTTTTTCAAGTTAGTAGTTAGTTCTTCTTTTTAGAGAGGTAGCGTAGCCGTGTGGATAAAACCACGTCTGCTCGGCCATCACTGAATCATGAGTGGAACGAGATGGGGTTCGATTCCTCGCCGTGACACTCTGATTTATATGGCTCACTATTGATCACATCATACTCGCTTCGGCGGTACAATGTACAAATGTAT
>KZ651586.1:198274-220875 GCA_001010745.2 Gerris buenoi | reverse complement strand
CGCCTTTTCTTATTGTTTCGTCTCAGTACAGTGAAAAGTGTGTTTAGTAGAGACTGTGTTTTTATTGCTGATCATTCCCTCGCCTTCAATAAAAAAGTTATTAATTGAGATTTTAATTATTTTATTTATTATTTGTATACATTAGGCTATTCAACACATGTTTTATTTATTGTTTTGTAAATACAATTATTAGGAAAGTTTTTAGAGGCGGAAAACCTTAAAAATTTCATTCCCTCACCTTTCATTCCCTCACCAATTGCTATTGATGGAATGAAATATTGGGCGAAGGAACGAATTAATTAAGATTATCTGAAAAAAAAAAAATTATATATCTTTACTATAAATATATGTCATTAGATTTCTCGATTAAAACATTCCAGTGGCACTTAAGTACCTATCAGATACAAATTCTTGGTGGGGGAGGGGAGCTATAATAATTTTTAAAAACAACTACGTGCACCTATATAATCCACGTAAGAATCACATTTTTTTTATGTGCGCCGGACGCATGGTGCTAGTGGAGATAGTGAGTATCAAATACCCCGAGGACATTCCTCAGATCATTACAAAAAAGTTATCTGAAAAAGAAGAGGGTCCAACGTGACCGTACTAAGTTAGCCAGGGAAAATTTAAAATTAAAAGATACAGTTGTGAAACTTCGAGGGAAGGTTGATTGTCTTCGGAAAAAGGGGTCTTCGGGGAAAGAATTGAAAAGCAGAAACATGAGAAAGGTTCCCCACGAGCGGCTGTAAGCCAAATAATTCGTAATAATAATAAAAATAAAATAGATATTAAAAAAGGGTTGCTCTTTGGGGAGGTATTGCAAAAACAATTGGCAGAAAATATGAAGTTTCAAATCCATAAAAATAAGGCGACAGGGATAACAGTCTTTGTTTGGTAATGTGCAACTGTTCAAAAAGGTATAAATTGCTTAATAAATGCAACTTTATTTCACCAAGACTGACAAAATAAGTTTGAAAACCCGGCTGGGTAGAAAAATAACAAAGACTCTGCAAAACGACGTAATAGCGTTTTTTTTAAAGATGATGAAAGTAGTGGATGTTGTCCGGGGAACATATTTTATGAACATCGGTTTGATGTTTCTATTTTAAATTCCATAATATTTTATTTATTTATTTGATAAACAAATTAAGTTTCTTGGTTTTTTCATTACCTTCTAAACATGTTTTTCCGTAAAACTTAATTCCCACCCCACACTATTCATTCCCTCACTCCTGAATTTTCATTCCCTCACCTCCAATTTTTTTAAAAATTTAAATTGCTTGTGAGGAACATAAATTCCTGCTCTGCTTGGTATAAAGAAGTGTTGGGTATGTACAGAAGAGTAGTATAAGACGTATGGCTGTGATAAATTCAAACTTTATTTTTATTCTATTTTGCAAGTTGAAATTTGCACAATTTGAGAGAATGACCCATATATCAATATAATATATTACAACTAAAACAAAGACCTTATTTTATCACTTAAACCTTAAATTAAAACTTACACTTACAATATGTGCTGTTTGAACCAAAAGTACAAAAATGATATGTTATTCGACTGCCCCTGNACAAAAAAAACAATAATAATCTTTTTCCGTTATCTGATACCGTAATATTCTCACCGATATTAATCATGGATTAAATTATGCACGTCCTTATAAATATATTTACAATGAAGTATTTTCTAAATATATTTATAGTTTTTAAAGTCAAAATGTTATAGGTTTTGTTGGAAAGCCAAAAAAACTTTAGGAACTTTAGAAAAGCCAACAAAGACACAAAACTTAAAAAAAGAGGAATCTAGCCACTTGCGTAAAAAATGAGCCAAGTCAGGCGTAAAACATTGTGAGATTCATTGTATAGCCATGTTTCCCCCTTTCCAAGTAAGTTCAAGTCTTGTTTGTCTCTCCAGTTCCACTCTCTATTCTTTGTCCCTCATGAACTCAAACTTTTCTTTACCAAATCACTCTACACGGTTAAATTTAAAACTTTTTCTGACTTAGCAATTACTCAGCACATATAGGTTTAAAATTTTACTACTATTTTATTAATATTTCCCTTATGATTTATATGAAGATACTAGGCCAGCTACACACCAATACATATTCATTCCGTGTTATGGGTATGTACAGAAGAGTAGTATAAGACGTATGGCTGTGATAAATTCAAACTTTATTTTTATTCTATTTTGCAAGTTGAAATTTGCACAATTTGAGAGAATGACCCATATATCAATATAATATATTACAACTAAAACAAAGACCTTATTTTATCACTTAAACCTTAAATTAAAACTTACACTTACAATATGTGCTGTTTGAACCAAAAGTACAAAAATGATATGTTATTCGACTGCCCCTGATCGCAACGACTAAGGCATGCATGAAAATTTCTATTGGATCAAAAATACTATTATTGGTAATTCTTAAATATAAAGTATTTTGCCCATGCAACTTTGGAGCTTAAAAAAAAGTCGATAATCCTATACAAATAATACTCAATTTTAAAGGGGCCATCGAGATGACAAATGTGTTACTTTTAATTAATTACATCATAACCATGATATTTATGCTGAAATTAAAAATAACAAAACTTAAAATGATTAAATTTGCCAACTTTTAGTGGCTTATTCTCAGAAACAATGCAGTGGAATGAAATTATTTATCTACTCGCGGCAGCAAAATTAAACATTACTTAACTGTTTTTAGGCTGGAAAGTACTATTTCACTGATTTGTCATTAAAATATTATAAACAGGCAGGAAAGTAGTTAAAACCGTCAGGAAAATACTTTCTCTGCCTTGGCAGACAAATACTTGTCTGCCTAGACAGAGAAAGTAACAGTGTTTACCACTGCGTGCCATAATCTCTTATTTTGGCAAGAACAGTTTATACTATTATCTCTATCTTATAACATCATATTATAGTTTAATATGTAATATTTAATAAATAAACGATTTAATTATAAAATAATTTGTTTATAATTGTTAATTCTGTTAAATAAGTTCAATGATTAGTTGATCTTTAATTAAAAAAATAGCGGAGTCACTGGCCACACTGCAGCGCATGTAAACATTGAACATCCATATTATTTTTATTATTGAAGTCATTCTAGATTAGACTAGCTAATTTTCTTGATTTATCCTAGTTACGTCTTTTCTTTTAAGCAATAGAAGATATTTTTAATTCTTTTAGTAATTTGTTAGTAAAAATATAAATAAATGTATTATATTGCGTGCATTATTTATTGAGAAGTGATGTGTGCTATAAACGTGTGTTTTGTATTTTGTTGTTATAGATTCAGATCAAGTTTCTTATTTGAACATTAATTTTAGTTAATACATTTATTATCTTTATTTAATATGACATATAGTTATTAACTATTAACTATGTTATATTAATAAAGATAACATTTTAGCAGTTTTACTGTTTTTTGTTTTTTTTTAAATTTAAATTAATTTTAATTTTTTTTTGGTTTCCTGTGTCCCTATTTTTTTTTAGTATATATCTTCTAAGGTGTGGGTAGTGTAGGGTAATTAACTTTCTTATAAAAACAACTACATTGTTTTCAAAACTTGGCTATATTTCGACCATGAACAGGTCATCTTCATGCCTAAAACGTAGTTAAAAAAAAAGTAGTTTTTTTTATAAGAAAGTTAATTACCCTACACGACCCACACCTAAGAAGATATATAAGCAGTTTTATTTTTCTTCCGCAAGTGGATGAAATATTGTATGCAACAAGGCAGCAAAGGAAACATTTCTGCCTCGTTTATTCATTGTCAAATAGGTAAATTACCTGCCTCGGCAGTTAATTGTCATAGCCTATCCTCGCTTTCGGCTCGGAGGCTAATCTAATCACTCGTCAGTAAAATTGCATTTTGCAGCCTAGTTACATAAATAACTATTTAATATTTTCTATAAGGTAGTGTCAAATAAAAGAGGTGTAGTTCAATAACCAAACATCTTCAAACAAAAATTGTAATTTTAACAATTGACCGGCTATTCTAAAGCAGCCTTCTTCAGATAATCTTGAGGTTACTGGATTGACTTCACGGGTACAAGGTACAAGTCTAGTGTTTTTGTCTAGTAAGTGTTTTATGTTTTACAAGTCTTTGTTTTTTAGTGTCACAGTCTCAGTAAAAAACAACTGAGGTCATAATACTTCAACTGGACCAAAATTAATAACTTCTTCAAAAGACCACTCGAGACTGACACCATTGAGATTAAAGAGACAAAGAAAAAAAAGTTGGACCATTAATTTGGCACATAGCTTACATGTCATATCACTTGATGCATGGTCACATAATTAACTATGAAATAAAGTTTAATACAAAATATTTCAAAATATAAGCATAAGTATTAATTAACAATTAGATTATGCGTATTTTTAGTTTTTTGGAGGGGGGGGGAGAGATTTCGATTTCACCTCGGATTATGATTTCCTTAACTTGTATGCCAAATTTGATCGAACTCGGCCCCTTAGTTTAGGTTCTACGCGTCTCCTCTTTAAAAAATCACTTTCTGGGACTCAGGAGACCTTAAAACGTGTAATTCCATCAAAATATTGAAATCATTTTACGACATCACAATACTTTCTCTAAATATATAGTACATAGATATGTACTACTAACATAACTACTCTGTACTACTGTACAGGAGAAGGTAAAAATATGGGTTCACTCTAAAACTTAAAAAGAGAAAAAGAATCTGTTTCTGTCAACTACAAAAACTACTCACTGCAATATTTGATTTTGATTGATTAGTTTTGAACAGAGAAGAGTTGAAACCTTGAATAAACCAAAAGGGAATATTAGCAGGATAATTGATTTTATAGAACAAACACTAGGCTAGAATTAATGAATTTAAAAGGGGCTAATCTGTAAGCGTAGCAAAAACTCTCTTGTTCCTCAATGCTCAAAGCATGGTTGCACAACCCTTCATTAATTTCAAATAGGAATCCAATTCCAAATTAAATTGTAAATTTCAGCAAAATGTTTAAACAATGTTTTAGGCTAATTAAATAGAAAACCGATTGTTTACAAGAGAGTTAATCAAACACATGTAGAAACGTCTTTTTTTTGGTTTTACCAACGAAACCCTAATAATGATAAAAAATTTAGGAATCTTACACAACAACGAAAAATCACAGGGAAGTACTTGCCCCAAGTACTTTTTAGGGTTTTGTAGATGAGTAAGCATACCCATTATGTAATTATGATTTCTGGTCTTCGATCTCAAGAGTCCGGGTTCGATTCCCCGGGGGGTCACAATGTTTTTTATCAGTAATAAACCAATAAGGAATGCAAACTTTAAAAAAGCAAATATATATTTGTGTCCTACTCNGTGTGTGTGTGTGTGTGATGTGTGAGTGCATGAATGTCTATGTTAATTTTTTTAGAATATATTTAGTTAAATGTCACTTTTGTGGGTTTAAAATCCTCTTGTTACAGTCACGCGGCTAAAGAACAAGCTTTTTCTATCATAATCTCAAGTAAAAGGAGTAAAAGTTTATTTAACTTTAAATAGGTTGATGAAACTGAGAGCATTTGGAAGGTAAAAACAAGAAGGATTATATACATATTCATTCCGTGTTAGGTTAAAGGGTTCTTTTTGTCCAACATAGTCTGGTAATGCTAGAGCTTTTAAACTTCCACTCTGCATTGTAGCCAATATTCTAATACTAAAAACCCCAAGCATTAAGTTATAGTACAAAAAAACATCATTTATGTAAACTAAAAGAAGATAACTTATTTCATAAACTAGGAAAATGTAGAGTTAGCTATAACTTGACTATTTTTTTTAAACTGACCTCAAAAATACAGGAAATTTATCTCTCCTAAACTTGTTTTCACTTTTAGAACCTTAAACTTATAAACAACTAAAAAAAAAAAAAAAAAAAAACGAAAAAAAAAAAAAAAAAAACAATAATAATCTTTTTCCGTTATCTGATACCGTAATATTCTCACCGATATTAATCATGGATTAAATTATGCACGTCCTTATAAATATATTTACAATGAAGTATTTTCTAAATATATTTATAGTTTTTAAAGTCAAAATGTTATAGGTTTTGTTGGAAAGCCAAAAAAACTTTAGGAACTTTAGAAAAGCCAACAAAGACACAAAACTTAAAAAAAGAGGAATCTAGCCACTTGCGTAAAAAATGAGCCAAGTCAGGCGTAAAACATTGTGAGATTCATTGTATAGCCATGTTTCCCCCTTTCCAAGTAAGTTCAAGTCTTGTTTGTCTCTCCAGTTCCACTCTCTATTCTTTGTCCCTCATGAACTCAAACTTTTCTTTACCAAATCACTCTACACGGTTAAATTTAAAAACTTTTTCTGACTTAGCAATTACTCAGCACATATAGGTTTAAAATTTTACTACTATTTTATTAATATTTCCCTTATGATTTATATGAAGATACTAGGCCAGCTACACACCAATACATATTCATTCCGTGTTAGGTTAAAGGTTTCTTTTTGTCCAACATAGTCTGGTAATGCTAGAGCTTTTAAACATAATAAACATACATAATTAGGAAGGTTAGAATAACATAATTTTTTAGCATGAACAAGGTGCAATAGTAATCTTCTAGACAGGTAGATGTAGAAAGCAATTATGTATTATGTAACAAAATATATAAAATTTACTGGAGTTTCTGACAATAAATGTGGTTTTTAGCTTAAATATGACTCAAAGAGGGTTCGAAATATTGCAAAATTAAACTTATATTTTTTTTCATCTGGACCCTGCTTTCAATAAGTTTGTTGTTATTTAATTTATATTTTTTCCTAAGTTTTATATTGAGACATTTTTTAATGAGTAAAATTTCATGTAGTGTAGTATACAACTTGGTATTCCGTGCTGCGTAAAATAATACTTTAGTTTCGAAAATCTCTACGTGAATGAGCTAGTAGCGCAAGTCAGTTATCTTTTTACTTTTCCCCACCTTCTCCGAAAGTATACAGAAATAGTTAATTACGCAACAAGGGAGAGAAGTGTTTTCCTGCTCGAGGTTAAGTTTCTCCTGAGGCACCGCCGAAGGAAAAACTTATATAGCTCCCGAGTGATAACCGAGGGAGATAATCCCGAGAGCAGAAATACTTCGATCCATGTTGTGTATAATATTTTACTACGACTAGTGCACCATGACCATGGCATTTAAAGGCTTTAAATTGATTGTAAATAAACTCGTATCTGCCTTTTGACTTATTTGGAAGTAAATTATTCTTTGAATAAAGTGCACCTTCTTTTATATCCGGAGGAGTACAAGTCTCTTCCGGGAATAATGATTCCAAACTCCATTCTTCATCCATTGTTTTGTAAAGGTAAAGGAGTATTTCACGTAATTTAAACACCGTAAACTGATATTTTGTTACTTGATTTATTAAAATAACAAATTGTATACTAAATAAATACGTTTTATAACAAACACTTTCAATAGTTTGTTTTTAATTTAAAAACTTTGTATGATAACCTAAAGTAACCTTCCCGAAAAATTAGCTTAACAGCTAAAAAAACTATACTACCAACATAATACTTTAAAAATTCCTAAAAAAAAACCTTTTAAGTTGGTATGATTGTTTTTTCACTCCCATGGGAGGGAAGTAATACTTCCCGTGTTAGTTAGTTAGTTTATACTTAAATTAGTTTATACCTCTAAACACAAACTATAAATCGTCATCTCTGTAAATTATTTTGAAATCAAGAACTTATCATTAATATTTAAAATCTAAAACAGAGCTAGGCTCTTCATAACGTTAATAAGCCGATTTAGCAACGCTTTGTAATATTCTTCTTCAAATGATTATCGATGGTAACGAAATCATTGTGAGCAGACCATACGTACTTAGATACTTATACGGCTCTACAGTCAACAGTGGCCTTTGGTTTCCACAAGAAGTCACCTCCATTCGGCACGTTCACGTTCGTCTATTTTTGATCTCCAATCTCCAGCCTCTTACACGTATAGGTAATCGCTGTCGAGTAGGATCTACCCATTCATCTGTTGCGGTGCCGTCCAGTCCTTCTCCTCGAGTTTAATCTTGATCTGGAAATTCTGGTCTCATGTAGTGAACGTGTTCCATCCATCCTAGTCAATTTCCTTCTATAAATTGTACAATATCCTGCTCTTACGAGTACAATAGCTAGCTGAGCTCCTGGTAAATATGGCTCCTCCAAATATTTCTTTCTCTCACTGCTTCATAAATCCTTCTCATCACTCTACTTTCGAATATTCTTAGTGCATTGGTATCTGCTGCTGTAAGAGTCCACGCTTCAGCTCCTTTTGTAACTCTCGGACGAACTAATGTCATATACATATTAAGTACAATTATTCTGAAAATGAATTAATCTGGAAATAGCTGTAGGATTTAACAAAATACACCGTTTCCTGCTTGCACTCTATCTCTGATGGAGGCACTGAAGCTGTTATCAATAGCAACCCTAACCTCAAACTCCCAATTAGGCGAAGGATCCGATTATAGTAAAAGTGTGTATTATTTGTCTCCAAATTCCAAAATTGTAAGGCCAAAATGCATTTCAAACTTCTGGGAAATTTTGCGATCTAATGACTGCTCGTTAAAAATATTTACAAACGCCCAATTTTAAACTTTTTTCTGGTCCAATTACGATAAACTGCCATTTGAATGATTTGTCTATATTAGTCCACACGAGTCCGCCTATGAAATCCAATTCTTTTTATTACGCTATGTAGTACCAGTTTCTTTTTAATGGTTCTAGATTATAGTTAATCAAAGCTCTCTATATATTATGTACTTTTCGTGTAAGAGAAATTAAAAAAAAATAACTAAATTAAATTAGAACCAGCAGTGTTCTAAACTAAATTAACAAATGTATAAAGAAACTCAGAGATCTGAAGAATAATATTTATTGGTAATTAAAACTTGATTAAATTTTGGTTCTTCCAATTCTATGAAAAATATTTTCCAACATTTTTTGATTGGTATCATGTTAAGAAGATTGAGATAGTCTTTATCAGTTTATTTTCATGATAGAATTGAATATCGCAGAGAATCTCTGGGATGGGCTGTATTCAATTTTCAGAATCAATTCAATTTTCCCCCCACCCTAACATTTAGTGGAGAGCAATAAATATTTTATATTTGGACCACTTGTATTTTCTCAGGGCCTTTTATATGAACAGCAACATAATACTGTAGCCCTTGGTCTGAAACATTATTAAACTGCTTTGTTTACGATTTTTTTTAAGCAATAAATGTTTATACATTTTTGCTGCAGTCCCCTTTAATTTTCAATTAAGTTTTCTTTTCTAAGTCTTCAGGGGTATAATAAAAAAACTTTTTTTGTACGTTTTTTGCAATATTTAGTCCCGACGACTACATGGTAAGCTCGGAAGTAAAAATTATTATTGAAAACTAATTCAAATATTTTTGCTTAAAATTAATCAATTTCATAGTCCATTTAAATAAAAATTTACCTATACAAGTCCTATTCCTGGAATAACATCAAATATCCAACATATTGATAAAAATGCATTTGAATTTTCTGAAAATCTAAACGATTTTTTCTACTAAACCAATTTTAATGAATGTAATTAACATTTTTCGAATAATCAGGCCATCAGGAAAACTCAAGAAATGAACAAGAATATCTATGCAAATAATTAATAGAATATTAACACAGAGTCCATTTTATTACTAATAAAATCCTACTAAATCCATTTTCTTCCACATTAAATTAGATATTTTTTTTTTAATAATTAAATTTCGAAGATTATTTAAAACAAACGCATTGTTCACAAAAAACGTTCATTTAATTTTATTTTATAAAAAGATAATTTTACAGAACTCTAACCGATATTTTAATTCAAAATGATTAATTTTGGAAAGTTCAGTAATTGTAAGTAAAACATAATTACACAATTTGTGAGAGACACCATGGGATGTGCCACGCAAGCGTGACACATAGGCACTGTTCCAACATCAGACAATACGTCATTAAGATGTTGGCGCTCGTCTCTGATAAGTCCTATATCTAATCTTCTTGGTGTGGTGTAGATCCAGAGTTGGGTGGGCATCGTCGGGCCCCTGATGAGTCGGACGCGACGAAACGATGCAGGACATAGCGTAATGCCGAGCCAACATCTGTCATTGTCTGATGTTGGAACGGTGCCTATGTGTCACGCTTGCGAGGCACATCCCTTGGTGTCTCTCACAGATTGTGTAGCCTATTGCAGTGAGCAAAATCACAGAATTACATTACAGACAAAAACATAATTATAATAATTAATTAACGATCTAATTTTAATAAGAATAATTAAACAATTTGGCAAAGAGTCCAAATTTAACGATCGATATGATTTCAGGTCACAGTAAAATGTGGTTACAAACGATAAAGGAAAACAAAAATTAAATGCCTTCGTGCGGTGTAATTATAATTAACTAAATGGGAATTATTAATTTTTAAACGACATCACTTTGAATTATTTCACTCTCTGTAGGACTGTTAAAATCCAAAATTATTATTCTGTGAATGTCATATACATTTAATTGGGAAATAATTAAAATATTATTATATAAACGTGATTCACCAAGTTTGATAATCAGCTGTTGCTGATTTCCATTGAATTAATGGAATGTCACTTTCACGAATTAATTAAGTCCCCAAAATGGATATACTACTTTTACCAATTTTATCATACATATATTGGAGAGATTACACCACAGAAAATAACTTTTGATCCTTTCTATGATCCTATAAAATTAATTATGTAAATAAATATCACAATAAACAAACGCTGATAATTCTGGTTAAGGAACTCTTCCGATTTGTTAAACTGCCTACGTTGCACCCTTTGTGTGTTCTGAAACCACATTATAGGTAATTCCTGGAAAGTACTTGACGGGATTTTTTAAAAAAATATTGTCTCTCCGCTACAAATTGTAAAGGTTTCAAAAAACAGACGTGAATGAAAAAAAAAAAAAAAGCCTATTTTACCAACAAAGTACCAAAAAGTCTGATTTTTTGGTATCTACTACAATGAGTAGAGGAGAGATTATAAAAAAAAATATATATACTGCTAATTAGTGTGGCACATAGCTTCTTCGCATCCTTATTGATCACGTACTTTATTGATTTTATACTTTTACAAGCCATTATTGCCTAATTTGTTTAATTGTTTATTTTATTTCAAAATTGTTTCAATTGTTTACATGAACTAAAATTTGCTAAAAATTTGCAAAATTTAAAGAGCATATGCGGTTTAAATTAAGCTGGGGCTATCTGCAGGTTACTTTCGATAAACTATAAAAATATCATACAAATCTTTTTTGCGCATGCGGAAGAGAAGCAAATTAGCGCAAAAGGTTGAAACTTATATGATACCAACAATTAGCTAATTATAACCTACTATACCAATTTCATTAGAGGACGTGTAATCTTTAAGATATGTATGTTGGTAAGCAAAAATTGAGCGACGGACAGACAGGTAGACATGGAACCACAAAATTTTCCTGATGTTTGAAATGGATTTCTGTCTTGGAATTTATTAAATCGAAGACAATTTTTTTTTCTTCAGAACGATCACATACCTTTCGTTACCTTTTATAAGCTTATGGAAAAATTTATATATTTTTTTTTACTTTTTTTATTAAAAAAATTGACCATGTAGGTACCTACTGCTTATTAAAAAATCGCTTGTTTTCCATGGGCCACTCTTTTAATATACATATAGTATTTTTTTATTTTTTTAAACGAACTAGACATACAAATATTAATATTATGATTAAACTATATTGAATTTTAGATATATATTTTTAAATTAGTTTTTGTTTTAATTTAAAAAATAAAAATGACGAAGTTCAAAATACATTTTTTTATTATTTCAACTCCCCTGTAGTACTTGGAGGTATTTTTCTTTCTTATTTATTCTAATTCATTGAGATCAATTTATCTGGAGAATATGACTTTTTTTTATTTAATGTAAGAAATGAAGTCCTAATTCATTTGGTTTAAAATGAGGCGACTCTCTGGTTATGATGAAATGTAATATAGCAACTCCAAAAAAAGAAGGAATGGAAAAAAAAACCCTCTCAATTTTATCTTTAGAATGAAGCCAAAGTTGTGCTTCTATTATATCAAATTAACTTTTATTATATCTTACTACATACAGTGTGTCCCCGGATCGACGATAATAGGTGAAAAAGACTAAAAATTTTTTAATTTAATTTTAATATTCTGGGGTTCAGCCCTGCTTGGATAGAAACTAACTTATGTCATAATTTAAGGTTCGAAAAATCATGTATATCTTGGAATTTTCATAATACCTACTTATTTTTCCCACTAGTAAAGTGCTTCTTCTCTAGGAGATACGACAAAATGGTGTTAGAAAAAGTTGTTCAGAGAGAAAAACTGAGTAACAATACAAAATTTTAAAACGCTCCGCCAACTTTGATACATTGCTTTATTTACGAATTTTTCAATTGTTGAAGATATTCAAAAATTTCGTGAGGAAAAGTTCTCACAAAATTGATACATTATGCAAGCGCAAAAAAATTTAGTTTACTTTTAATCGTCGGTTAAGAACTTCAAATATTTATTATAAGAAATAAGAATAATAAAAATAACAAAACACAAATATAATTCAGGATTAAATTTAATTTTGTACTAACATAATAATATTCATAGTGGTATTTTCGAAATTTGAAACCAATTATGTATATTGCACAGAAAATACCACTAAAATTATTATTTTTTACTATTTTTAACAGCACAATAAGCATACTATGGAGTGGTAATTAATGCAATATATCAAAGTTGGCGGAGCGTTTTAAAATTTTGTATTCTTACTCAGTTTTTCTCTCTGAACAACTTTTTCTAGTAACATTTTGTCGTATTTCCTAGGGAAGAAGCACTTTACTAGTGGGAAAAATAACTATTATGTGAATTTCCAAGACATACTTGATTTTTCAAAACTTAAATTATGACATAAGTTAGTTTCTATCCAAGCAGGGCTGAACCCCAGAATGACATTTTAATTTAATTTTTTTTAGTCTTTTTCACCTATTCATGCGTCGATCCGGGGACACACTGTATATAAATACACACTCATGCATAAAAATATTTTTTATAAAAATGTCTCAACGCTGCATGACCGGGGCCAGTTGGCCATAGGGCCAGGTTGGCCCAGTCGAGTTAGTTCGCAGACTAGGCACTTAAGAAAGCCAGGAGTCATGTCAGAGGTTGGTAGCACTGCCCCCTTCTCTCCACAAAGCTATCAAGCCTATCCGAGCGTTTTTGGTGGTGTCACGCTGTCTAATCAGTTTTCGACAACTCAAAGAATATTTTTAACAGTGTGTTTCGAGTTTTTTAATTAATAAATCTTTGGCATTACCGCCTTAAGTAAGTATTTAGTTTAAAGCCTATATTTTAAAGATTATTTCAGTAGGAATTATTAATTAAAATATGCTTGTCAACTTAGATGACAATCGATTATTTTTAAATATGGTGGGCCAACGTGCCCCATACGTTGGCCCACCGGGATATTTTTTTCAGAGTGGTGACTTTTTGCCGTCGTATTCCACAGACAGACCTAACCCTTCTAAGATTCAAATACTACAACAAATCCTAAGGAACCAATAAGCAACCATTCTACTTCTATGGCAGGAAGTGATGTCGAATCGCTAGGTGCCACTAAAAATACTTTAAATTTAGTTCCGATTGATGAAAATAGTGACTAATCTGATATTAATACAATATCTATCTTCAATGCTAAATTAAAATACTGCTTATTAAGTTCAAATGGTTTTTACTCCATGCCTCTTAAGGTTTACTAAAATAAGCCACAGGAGTGGTTTGCGAGCCAACATGCCCCAACCCCTGGGCCAACTTACCCCTCATACGAGGCAGATTGGCCCAGATGACCTTGCTTTAGAATTTATTTTTTATATTTTGCAACAGCCAAATATAACCTTATACTGAACATTTTTCATATAAATAATAAATATTCCATGAAACAAAAAATATAAATAAATTTAAGAAAAAAAGTGGGCCAACCGGCCCCGGTCTCCCCTACGTCACACTAAATAGTTGCCTTATCTATATTATATATGTAATATAGATATCCTTATGGATATTTCCTTATCCATAAGGAAATACATCATCATTAAAATGTTCCTGAAACCTTATGACGGCGGAGAGACCCTTGTCACATCCTAACGTCCTATAAGCTTTCTTGCTATTTTTGGCAAATCCAAGTAAAACTTCGTTTAATATACATCTCAAAAATGTTTCTCTCGTCCAATATTCTACCTAATTATCAGTTTAGCTTCCTAGTTTAACACTTCGCTCCCGATATCTCTCTTCACCGATTGTAAGTGAATATTTTACGCCTTCTACATCCTAAAACGCCTTATCCTACTTGAATTTTGGTTGAGGAAGTGGAGGATAAAATTGAAGAAACAGAAAATTGTCCATGTCTCTTTCACTAAGAGTTGTCTAGTCATTTNATCTTTGCTTTAAAATCTGGTAGTTAACAAGTTCGATTCCCGACTCTGGCAAGGGCCCACGCTCGATGTTAACCCTGCATCGTGATATAAGTGGATAGCTAGACAAGTGAAGTAGCGTCAATCCAGTAACGGAAGCCAATTCGTAAATTTATACAGTTGATTAACATAACGTACGAACCCATTTCCCAAGCCAATACACTTGTATAAACCCTTGGCAGGCCTAAGCCTTCTACTGGCTGTTAGTATTCAAATATAATACCTTTGTAAATTAAATTGGACGCTCAAATGAATTGATTTTTCGATTTCAACACTAGGTAGGACTGCAGGACTTTACTAAATACACCGGACCGGTCTCCCCTACGTCACACTAAATAGTTGCCTTATCTATATTATATATGTAATATAGATATCCTTATGGATATTTCCTTATCCATAAGGAAATACATCATCATTAAAATGTTCCTGAAACCTTATGACGGCGGAGAGACCCTTGTCACATCCTAACGTCCTATAAGCTTTCTTGCTATTTTTGGCAAATCCAAGTAAAACTTCGTTTAATATACATCTCAAAAATGTTTCTCTCGTCCAATATTCTACCTAATTATCAGTTTAGCTTCCTAGTTTAACACTTCGCTCCCGATATCTCTCTTCACCGATTGTAAGTGAATATTTTACGCCTTCTACATCCTAAAACGCCTTATCCTACTTGAATTTTGGTTGAGGAAGTGGAGGATAAAATTGAAGAAACAGAAAATTGTCCATGTCTCTTTCACTAAGAGTTGTCTAGTCATTTTGAACCAAGGAGCCCCACAACCATCTTCCGTTAGATACCTAGGCTATCATAAAACTACCTACATCTTGTCCGACGATGAACTTGGGCTCAAAACACTAAAACCAAACGTACGGACACTAACAGACAATATAAACTCCTTTTGCGATTCTTTGACAAAGATCTCACCTATTACTTTATAATTCTTATTTTTAATCCAATCCAAACTAATTTGAACCTTCCTCCTCCTTCGAGGATCCTTCGAATCGGTCAAAAGCAAAACTTAAGTAAAGTGGGAATGAGTTATTAAAAATTACGGATAGTGAGAATCAATTAAAATTTAATATTGAGGTTAGTGAGAATCAGTCAATTTTTTTTTTTTTAGGATAATGGGGATCAGTGAAGAAAAAATTACGGATAAAGAGAAACAGTCAAAAGTAAAAATCTATTGTAGATTTACATCTATAGACGACGTTACATATGATATTTTCTACTTCAATAAATGAACAATAATGTCGAATATGTATCTGATATACGTCAATAGCTTATGTAGTTTCACAACTCAGTTCCTTTTTTACCATTTTTATTGTTGTTTTCCAGTGTCTCCAAAGTCCTTATTTTTTATTAATTTTAGTATTCATTTTTCAAGTTTAAATTTTAATTTAAATCAAATTATAATTATTTTTAACAAGAGGAGATAGACAGATATAAATAGACTCCAGTGCCGGGACTCGAACCACGGGCCTCTAAATTTTCAGTTTAGCGCTCTTACCAACTGAGCTACACTGAAGAATAATTTCCTCTATCAATTACGATATCTAATCCCAAATTAAGCTTATTAATTTTCCACAAGTCCAGAAGTCAACATTAATGACAATAGAACTAGAATGAGAATTATCGCTTGTAATCATAAAGTACTCAAGTAGTATCTGTACCTCGTACAATTAATTAGAATTTTTTTTTAAGTATTTGTCCTTATTTTTCTGGAACTATTTCTGTTATATCCGCAATAAAATTTCAAAAAAATAAATAAATAAATAAATAGTACGTATTTAATCGTACATAGTACGTCTAGAGGTGTCTCATTGCTATAATCTTTGCTTTAAAATCTGGTAGTTAACAAGTTCGATTCCCGACTCTGGCAAGGGCCCACGCTCGATGTTAACCCAGCATCGTGATATAAGTGGATAGCTAGACAAGTGAAGTAGCGTCAATCCAGTAACGGAAGCCAATTCGTAAATTTATACAGTTGATTAACATAACGTACGAACCCATTTCCCAAGCCAATACACTTGTATAAACCCTTGGCAGGCCTAAGCCTTCTACTGGCTGTTAGTATTCAAATATAATACCTTTGTAAATTAAATTGGACGCTCAAATGAATTGATTTTTCGATTTCAACACTAGGTAGGACTGCAGGACTTTACTAAATACGTTAAATCAAATCGAAGATTTGGCTTTACACATCTACATACCCTAGCCATCTTAATCGCCCTTGCTTAATTTCTGTGACCAGGTTTGGCTCTTGATACAGACTATAAATATCCTAGTTAGTTTGGATCCTCCATTCATTATTTCTAAGAAGCATCTTTCTCTTCCATGTGACAAATAAGGCTTCATCCCTGATGGTCATCACCCATGTTTCCAATGCGTACATTGGTCATAATAATTATAACAGTTAAAAAGCTTGACATTTTCCATTTAAAAAAGTACATATATTTACAATATGTTTTAGAATTTTACCGCCAATATTTATCAATTTTATTGATTTATCGGCTAATACAGACGATTTGGTAGTTCTATTTGTCATCGGATAAATATAGATCCTTAAATTTTCAACTTTCTAAGTAGCCTGGAAGTGGGTCAAATATAGATTACAAGATTTCTTTGTAGACAAGTTAAACTTAATAAAAGCGTGTAAAAAGTAAGAAATAATTAAAATTGTGACGCTATGACGAATGTAAGTTCAAGCTAGAAGTTAGCAAAGTTGGTTACATATCAAATAAGACGGCATGGCCTGATGAGGTAAACGAACTACCAACATAATATTTTCCAAGAAACATATAATATTACATTTCAAAGTTTTTGGAAAACTTTGTATAAATGTGAAACTGTCTTGTTGNTCAAGCTAGAAGTTAGCAAAGTTGGTTACATATCAAATAAGACGGCATGGCCTGATGAGGCAAACGAACTACCAACATAATATTTTCCAAGAAACATATAATATTACATTTCAAAGTTTTTGGAAAACTTTGTATAAATGTGAAACTGTCTTGTTGTTAGCGGTAAGGATACGTTTCTTGATTTGACGTCCTGTTATCAAATCAAAGTACTGCCAAGAATGCTGTAGTAGGACACAAGTAAAAGGGCCCAAAAAAATTATTGTGATAAGAAAATAACATATACAAAGACTTTTGCCCTCCTCTAAACCCTTTTTATATCCATAAGACATTATTTGTACATCATTCTTTTATCTGTAAGGGAAACATAACTTCTTGTTTTTTTTTTTTGTCACATATTTTTGTATTCGAATGACATTTATACTATTCATACTTTTTAAGACATACACAATTGTAGGCAGTAGGCAAATTTTGAAAAAAAAGCATAAAGAGATAAAATAAATATTATATATAATATTTGTTAAAAGCAAAACTTATATACGAATGCAGTAAATGTTAAAATTCATATAACCAGTTACGGAGATTTATTTTAATTCATTCTAGAACCATGTATACGCAAAATAAACTTGAATGATAAAGGCTCTCTCTATATCCAAGACACTTAAGATTACTATGTTTAAATTTACAAGAAAATATTTTACAATATCACTCTACATTTATTCAGACACATGAAAATCTAATAATAACGTAAATGAGACCGGAGAAGACTTAAAATACTAAAATTGTCTCTTAGTTAAGTCTCTTCCGGTTTTCGCCGTAAACGCACCATGTAAAGTTAAAACAAATCCTGTTCTATGTCAAATAAAGATCAATCTTCAACCAAAACAAGGAATTTGATCGCTCTCAGAAATACGTGCTTCACCCAATCTTTTAGAAGTGGTTCTGAAAATAATGGCTTTACTCGATGTTTATGTATGGGCTGGAGCGACCCAAGAACGAGTGGACTGTTACTAAAACCTTTGCCCTTTAATACAACAACATCCTTTAATCAACTTCTCTTAAAAGCGTTCCTCTTTAACGAATTACTTGCATAAACTGGTCAAAGTAAAACAAACATTTAAATTTGTATATATTTGTTTTTGACTCAATCAAAATCATGTTTGACACTACATTTATCAACAGTAATTCGGTTGTATGTGAAATGATAAGTGCCTAATATGGATGTGGAACAGGAGAAGCCGTGAACCGTTCGCTTCATGGTTACCGAGACAGGCCGATCTTATGCTGATTCAATATCCAACATATTGTCATGTCAACTTAAATCAACATACCTGTCGGAGTTCGGGTATGTAACAAAACACTAAATAATACTTATAAATCTACATAAATCCATAGGAGATGCCCCATCTATAATTAATACAGCGTGCAAATACATTTATGAATCTAAACTTTACACGTTACAATCATCTTCAAGACATTACCCTTGTGCAATACATTGACAGATGTCAATTATTGATCTCATGTCGAAAATAAGGAGTAGGATGAAAGAATGGTTATTTATCTAATTATTAAGCTTCAGTTAATTATATGAAAAGGTGTAGACAATAATTTTAATGTAAATTTATAAATCTGACTTAATTTTCTTAACTAAAATAAATTGTTTAACTTTCTTTAAATATTCCCTTAAGATCATAAAACGGATTATAGACCTTTAAGTATTTCTTTTAAAATAAAGAGTCAAAATATATGAACGCGATGGTTATTTAGAAGGAATTTTATTCAAGGGTTAAAGGATTGTATTCAAATCCAATTAGCCACTATGTTATTAACTTAATATATTTATTTTTGATGCCCCAATCGATTCATTTTAATATTAAATATTATCCGTTATACACTTTATCAAAAATGAATGGAATTGGTCACTACATAATTTATTCTCATTTGAATAAAACTTTCCTCAATTATTCACTTAATTTGAATTTGAACCGAATAAACCGGTGTTAAGGTTTAGGCCTTCGTTACAGGAGGGAGGTATCTCAGCTCCACCAATCCCTAAATGTAATTACATTTGTTTTAATTAAACTTTAATATTAATTGTAGGTGCTCGGCTCCCCCCTTGAGTAAAAGCTTACTTTCCAATCTAACCTCCAGAAATATAATAGTACGTCTAGAGGTGTCTCATTGCTATAATCTTTGGTTTAAAATCTGGTAGTTAACAAGTTCGATTCCCGACTCTGGCAAGGGCCCACGCTCGATGTTAACCCTGCATCGTGATATAAGTGGATAGCTAGACAAGTGAAGTAGCGTCAATCCAGTAACGGAAGCCAATTCGTAAATTTATACAGTTGATTAACATAACGTACGAACCCATTTCCCAAGCCAATACACTTGTATAAACCCTTGGCAGGCCTAAGCCTTCTACTGGCTGTTAGTATTCAAATATAATACCTTTGTAAATTAAATTGGACGCTCAAATGAATTGATTTTTCGATTTCAACACTAGGTAGGACTGCAGGACTTTACTAAATACGTTAAATCAAATCGAAGATTTGGCTTTACACATCTACATACCCTAGCCATCTTAATCGCCCTTGCTTAATTTCTGTGACCAGGTTTGGCTCTTGATACAGACTATAAATATCCTAGTTAGTTTGGATCCTCCATTCATTATTTCTAAGAAGCATCTTTCTCTTCCATGTGACAAATAAGGCTTCATCCCTGCTGGTCATCACCCATGTTTCCAATGCGTACATTGGTCATAATAATTATAACAGTTAAAAAGCTTGACATTTTCCATTTAAAAAAGTACATATATTTACAATATGTTTTAGAATTTTACCGCCAATATTTATCAATTTTATTGATTTATCGGCTAATACAGACGATTTGGTAGTTCTATTTGTCATCGGATAAATATAGATCCTTAAATTTTCAACTTTCTAAGTAGCCTGGAAGTGGGTCAAATATAGATTACAAGATTTCTTTGTAGACAAGTTAAACTTAATAAAAGCGTGTAAAAAGTAAGAAATAATTAAAATTGTGACGCTATGACGAATGTAAGTTCAAGCTAGAAGTTAGCAAAGTTGGTTACATATCAAATAAGACGGCATGGCCTGATGAGGTAAACGAACTACCAACATAATATTTTCCAAGAAACATATAATATTACATTTCAAAGTTTTTGGAAAACTTTGTATAAATGTGAAACTGTCTTGTTGTTAGCGGTAAGGATACGTTTCTTGATTTGACGTCCTGTTATCAAATCAAAGTACTGCCAAGAATGCTGTAGTAGGACACAAGTAAAAGGGCCCAAAAAAATTATTGTGATAAGAAAATAACATATACAAAGACTTTTGCCCTCCTCTAAACCCTTTTTATATCCATAAGACATTATTTGTACATCATTCTTTTATCTGTAAGGGAAACATAACTTCTTGTTTGTTTTTTTTGTCACATATTTCTGTATTCGAATGACATTTATACTATTCATACTTTTTAAGACATACACAATTGTAGGCAGTAGGCAAATTTTGAAAAAAAAGCATAAAGAGATAAAATAAATATTATATATAATATTTGTTAAAAGCAAAACTTATATACGAATGCAGTAAATGTTAAAATTCATATAACCAGTTACGGAGATTTATTTTAATTCATTCTAGAACCATGTATACGCAAAATAAACTTGAATGATAAAGGCTCTCTCTATATCCAAGACACTTAAGATTACTATGTTTAAATTTACAAGAAAACATTTTACAATATCACTCTACATTTATTCAGACACATGAAAATCTAATAATAACGTAAATGAGACCGGAGAAGACTTAAAATACTAAAATTGTCTCTTAGTTAAGTCTCTTCCGGTTTTCGCCGTAAACGCACCATGTAAAGTTAAAACAAATCCTGTTCTATGTCAAATAAAGATCAATCTTCAACCAAAACAAGGAATTTGATCGCTCTCAGAAATACCCGTGCTTCACCCAATCTTTTAGAAGTGGTTCTGAAAATAATGGCTTTACTCGATGTTTATGTATGGGCTGGAGCGACCCAAGAACGAGTGGACTGTTACTAAAACCTTTGCCCTTTAATACAACAACATCCTTTAATCAACTTCTCTTAAAAGCGTTCCTCTTTAACGAATTACTTGCATAAACTGGTCAAAGTAAAACAAACATTTAAATTTGTATATATTTGTTTTTGACTCAATCAAAATCATGTTTGACACTACATTTATCAACAGTAATTCGGTTGTATGTGAAATGATAAGTGCCTAATATGGATGTGGAACAGGAGAAGCCGTGAACCGTTCGCTTCATGGTTACCGAGACAGGCCGATCTTATGCTGATTCAATATCCAACATATTGTCATGTCAACTTAAATCAACATACCTGTCGGAGTTCGGGTATGTAACAAAACACTAAATAATACTTATAAATCTACATAAATCCATAGGAGATGCCCCATCTATAATTAATACAGCGTGCAAATACATTTATGAATCTAAACTTTACACGTTACAATCATCTTCAAGACATTACCCTTGTGCAATACATTGACAGATGTCAATTATTGATCTCATGTCGAAAATAAGGAGTAGGATGAAAGAATGGTTATTTATCTAATTATTAAGCTTCAGTTAATTATATGAAAAGGTGTAGACAATAATTTTAATGTAAATTTATAAATCTGACTTAATTTTCTTAACTAAAATAAATTGTTTAACTTCCTTTAAATATTCCCTTAAGATCATAAAACGGATTATAGACCTTTAAGTATTTCTTTTAAAATAAAGAGTCAAAATATATGAACGCGATGGTTATTTAGAAGGAATTTTATTCAAGGGTTAAAGGATTGTATTCAAATCCAATTAGCCACTATGTTATTAACTTAATATATTTATTTTTGATGCCCCAATCGATTCATTTTAATATTAAATATTATCCGTTATACACTTTATCAAAAATGAATGGAATTGGTCACTACATAATTTATTCTCATTTGAATAAAACTTTCCTCAATTATTCACTTAATTTGAATTTGAACCGAATAAACCGGTGTTAAGGTTTAGGCCTTCGTTACAGGAGGGAGGTATCTCAGCTCCACCAATCCCTAAATGTAATTACATTTGTTTTAATTAAACTTTAATATTAATTGTAGGTGCTCGGCTCCCCCCTTGAGTAAAAGCTTACTTTCCAATCTAACCTCCAGAAATAT
>KZ651586.1:133526-157600 GCA_001010745.2 Gerris buenoi | reverse complement strand
TGTTTGCACTTACAATTGAAGGGGGGGGGGTCGCGGGTCACTTGGCTTTTATAAAAAGGGGTCGCCAAACGAAAAAGGTTGGGAACCACTGTATTATACTAAATATACCCAATGTGATTTTGGTTTTTGTGTTTTATATTATTATAAATCTGTAGAGTAACAACTATGGGCAGTGACCACCGAGATTCGTCGTCTATTAGACTGTACTATGCTCTAAATGAAATTTAGTGGCATAGGATCTTGCATTATGAAGGCACTAAATAAATTTGCAAAGTAAAATTGTAAATAACTGAAACTTTTAACAAATAAATCATTCCCAAAAAAAAGTTTCCTGTAGTCAAAATAAGTTAATCTGGTACTTTATCGTTTAAATAAGTGTTCCTGATTTCTTTTATTTTCAATACAAAACTATTTTTTTCTATAACAAATGCATTAAATATTATGAACTATTTATAGTATCTATTTTTGGATTGTTTCCCCTATACGTTTTGTCTCTAAAGGTATTTATAGTCGATTACGTAAAACTCTGTTAATAAGGGTTCAGTAGATCTTCAAAACACCCACTTATTTCTCACGAGCCGTTTAGCACGAGGCAACATGCTTAATTTTATAACTAAGTAAATTAAAACTTAAAACGAAATTTAAAATTAAAAAAATTAAATTAATTAAGATAAGTTATTACATGTATTTAAAGACCAACAAATCAAAAAATACATTTATTTTTATAGGAATAAATGTCGTTGCCTTAGCTTATCAATAACAAATAATTTCAAGGTGCGTTGTCGTCGCCGTCGTCAGGACACTACTCGGCTGTATAAATGATAATCCTAATTAAAATGACTTGATTTAATTGTTTTTCTCTTATGAGTGGCTTCAGTACCGGTGGAAATAATGTTATTATTTATTTATTAAGATATTGACAAATTTGAGAGCTAAATCGTACTCAAATTCCAATGGAAATTGAAATTTGAAATTCGAAGAATTGAAAATTGGAATTTTAAATTCGAAGAATTTAATTGAAATACTTGGAAACATAATGGAAAGCACAATGAAATAATTTAGAACAGGAATTTGGTTAATAATGATCAGACCGATGACGTTCCGATATTAAGGAATTAAGGTGAAGAGAATGTCGTATGATTTAGAAGTAAATTTTAGGTCTAAAGATTTTAATGAAAACATTCTTAAACCTGGCTTGACTAAGACTTTCTCCTTTATCCTGTAAAATTCAAAATTAAGACTACGTTGTAATCGACATCATCAGCTGATTGATTAACAGTATTTCAATGAGATTGAGTTGTATTACATATTTTGGTGATGTATGTGCCAACTTGATAGGACTATCTTTAAAATGAATGATTAGAAGAAGTAAACAAACAAAGATTGTGAATATAACTTGTAGAGAATAGAAAACAATTAATACTGAAAAAATTAACAACGGTTTGAACACTTAATCGGCATCATAAAAAAACAATGATTACAAACAATATATATGTAACATATTTATCAATCAATTTTTACTTTATCAAATAAAAAGAAAGTATTGTGAGACCACGAAAATTTTATTTTGATCCAAATTCTCTCCAATTTTATTGCTGCCCTCATTAGTCAATTATTATTCCTTTATTCTTTTAAATTGCAGTTTTATTATTAATTTTATTGTTTTAAGTTTTTTTGGTTGGATTCCCCTATACGGGGCATCATGTATAGAAATGCAAAAACTAACAAATATAATGAACACATAATTAAAGTGTTTCCTATATATTTATAAATTGCATGATTTATGTATTCTTTTTCATTTCATACTCTTTTGAAAAACTAGATACGCTACATCGAAGCCCAGGTAATCTACTACAGATACATACGCCCAAGATTCGCAAAATCGGCCTGTATACAGCTGTGTCTCAAAATAGAGATCTGAAGATGGAAATTGTAATAAGAGAAAACTTATGAAATGAAGAAGAATCCATAATTGGTGCATTTTTTTTTATCAAAATATAGAAAAGACTTTAATTATATGTGCCAGTTTTTCCATTTGTATACATGATGCCCCGTATAGGGTAGTCCAACCTACCATCGTTTCAACAGAAACAGGGCCCCGTCTAGTGGGCCCTGTTTCCAACACAAACCCTACGTTTTAACAGAAACAGGGCCCCGTCTAGTGGGCCCTGTTTTCAACACAAACCCTACGTTTCAACAGAAACAGGGCCCCGAGTAGCCCTGTTTCCAACAATAACCCTAAGTTTCAACAGAAACAGAGCCCCGAGTAGTGGGCCCTGTTTACAACACAAACCCTGCGTTTCCAACACAAACCCTAGAGTAGTAGGCCATGTTCCAACACAAACCCTTGAGTAGTGGGCCATGGTTCACACTTATCATCTAAACTCTAAACGACATGATGTGTAAAGTGACCGATCCCTCCGTCCTGTAACCTATTGCTGCCTAAACTGTAAGTGTAAAGATAGAAAAAAAAAAAACATTTAAGACGTTTAATGTTTTAGATGTAATGTCCACCACCCTCGCTTTAATGTGATAATTGAAATGGACATTAAAAAAAGACAAGTCGATTTAATTTATTAAATTACAGTATACTTTTTTTTCTTTACAGCTAAGCAGTTCTACACCACGAAGAATGATAAAACATTAGATATATATTAATCAGGTTTAAGATATTAACACTAATTTGTACACTTCTTTGTTTGCACTTACAATTGAAGATTGTTACAGTTGTTTTGATTGGACTGATTCCAACCAATAAGGAAATTGCTTTTTATCTAATTCATTGATTTCTTTATCAAATCATTCCTCAATTATCAAAAATGGTTGTCTGAAACTCAGACTTGCAGTACATAAACTTAATAAACAAGAATGTTTGTCTGAAACACAGTCTTGATACAAAAACTTTTTTAGTCGATTGAAAAAAATTGAAAGATTGAAACAAATTTCTTCTTATTCCTCTTTCAATCATGGCAAATTAAATTTCGAAGTAAGAGAGAGAAAAATTACATCACTTTCAAAGTTCTTCAATCCATAATCCTGTAATCTCAGGACGAATAAAAAATTCTTGAGACGAAACCCTTGCAAGAAGGTTAATGTTTGATTTCGTTCAAGATTATATTTCCTTCAGACAACCACTTTAATACATCCCTCACTTGAAAATTCGGTTAACTGTCCTTACTTTTATACTGTTGCTTGTTATCCTCCTCTCTAACCTCAAACTGTAGCATCCTTATAATTTCCTTCCCCAAATAATGGGCAACCAACTTTGCAATTCAATAAGGTTGCAGCGAATTATTTGGAAAAACTATTCAAATGTAGAAATAGAAATAGAACTCAGAATTTTCCTCAACGAAACAGGGAAATCAGGTCAGACAAAGAGAATTAAACTGAAGTTTTGCAGTGCGAAGTGATGAGGGTCTACAGTTGCCCCACATTTCTACCTTAAGTCAGATTGTTCCCATCCGACTTCACTGTCTGATTTCTCGCAGTATTGTCGACCATCTTTTGGTCCGAGGGAGTGTGGCCCTGACTCATTATGGAGATCGACTTACATAAAGAGATTTATATGGACTTGGAGACTTATATGGTCCATATTAGATTGTTTAATCGTCCCTTAAAGCAATAGTTTGCAATAATAGTATCGCGATTTGCATTCAATAAATATATTTACACCACGAAGGCATGGACACTATACATATTTTTAATATTTACCTTATTAAAAAAAAAAAAAAAAAAAAAAAAATCGCAAAATATTATGAGATATCATTAAACTTTTTTTCTAAATACACTTAAAATTAACAAAGGTAGTAACAAAGTAAGTATGATCAAATAAACGTGTTCCTAGGGTAACCAATTGGGGGATAATTAATTTTTATTTTTAGAATTTAACAGAAACTAATAATCTATTTTAAACTAAATATTGAATTATTCAATCACGGAAAGATTCAATCATGATTTTGTTCTGGTCTTGTTATTTTCTATTAGTTTATTTCCTGGTGAAAAAGAAAATGAAGTTAAAAAAGACTTAAATAGTACATGATAGTCATGATACGAATGAATACATTCGTGTTACTAATTTGATTAGAGTTATTGGAAATTCGGAATTTGTTCGGACTTTTTTTTATTAAAAGTTTTATTAAAGTATAACTCTCCCCTATTTTCACCCTTGTGCCATTTTTTATATTCAATTTTTTTCGTACTTAAAAGAGGCCTTTTATCTAACCGTTAGCAAAAAAACATTTTCTACTCAAAATAATACCACTTTTTTGGTCGTTTTTTCCCCCAAACTTTTTGGGGAGTTGGAGAGAGTAACTTTTTAAAAGGTTGTTTAACTTGGACACGAAAGTGTAGGAAGAGAGCAAAAAGGGATGAGTTCAATACAGTTTTTAAGCTTGTTTCAGATAAATTACATTAGACTAGTATATCCCTTCAAGAATCGTTTTCAGATCAAGTCGGACGAACGCCCTTATACTCGTAACTACTAGGTACTCTTAGTAACTCAATCGAAAACGCGGCTAAACAAAAATTAAGAATGGCATGTCAAATTTAAAAATAGAAACCTTTAAAATACTTAGAAAAAACCTGTCCGATATAACTTATACTAACTATGACTAACTACTAAGAGGTTGCTTTGAACCTTTCACATATACGACTAGGCGCTTCTTTAGATAGTTACCCTCCTATAAAAAAAACAGAGGGGAGTAACAATTTAAAGAAGTTTTACGGAATATTCTTCTTTAGACTGTTACTCCTCTTATAAAAACAAAAGTGTGATATTCCTTTGTCCCAAAGTACATTGGGCTAAACATTCCTTTGTCTAAATATCTAAATTGTTATTTTTATATCAAAGTAATTTTTATTCCAATAAAACGTAGGAGAGTAACAATCTAAAGAAGTACCTGCGATTAAATAATTTCTTGTTCCAGTATATTTCAGTTATTGATGAGATGTCTAGTAATTGCATAATTATTATATTTACTTACAATCATTGAGAATCTACAGACGATAAATCAGCCATAAAAAAACTTACCTGAAACATAAAGAAATATAATTATTGATACATTATATTATAGACAACAATTTTATATGATAAAATAATATCATTGATAATTTATTTGTATTAAATTATAACTTTGAAAGAACAAAAACAAATTATGGAAGAGGTGTAGATCAATAACCAAACGTCTTCACACAAAATGATTGTATTTATTACAATTGACCGGTTTCGGCTGTTCTAAAGCAGCCTTCTTCAGATAATCTGTGTAGGTTATTAAGAGACTTGCAAGTGTAATTTTTGCAAGACTTGCATTTTTGAAGTCTCTTAATAACCTACACAGATTGTCTGAAGAAGGCTGCTTTAGAACAGCCGAAACCGGTCAATTGTAATAAATACAATCATTTTGTGTGAAGACGTTGTTTGGTTATTGATCTACACCTCTTCCATGATGAGTCGCTATCACACATTGGAGAAAAACACAGTCGATGATCTTAAAAAACAAATTTCTAAATATGAGTTGTTTTTTTTTTATTAACATTTAGATCACTTTCTCTTCTATTCCCATTGTATTTATAGATTTTCCAACTACATAACTTAATCAATTTTTATACGTTAACATTGAGCTATGTTCGGAAATGTTGGTAAATATTTTCATTATTATATAATAGATTCTGTAATTAGTTAAATGTCAATAAAATAAAATTAATCATATTTGTTGTTTGATTTAACAGAAGCCGGGGACTGATTTCTTTACCATACCAGAGCTCTATCGAAACATCAAGGCAGGTATGAATGTATTAATTAGTACCTATAAAGTATAGCATATATTATTATACAATCTTAATTATGGATCCTCCACTGAAACCGTATTGGGCAAAGCGAATAGTCAGTCAACTAAAGCCTCGTCCAATGAAGCTGAAATACATTGGACTCACAATGTAGCCAAGTGAACTGATAACACTTTCGTTGCACATTGTGGATTTTTAATGGATGGATTTTCGATCCACACTTTAACAGTGTCATAGAGTTGTAGATATAATAGCTTCTTCTCTTGAACAAAAAAAGTACTGCTCGGCGGTCTTCCTAGATGAAGCACAAGCTTTTGACAGGGTTTGGCACGCCGGCTTGCTTTGAAAGCTTAAGGGCGTCCTTCCTTTCACTTACAACCTAATCCCAAAATCCTTTCTAGAAAATCGTTGCTTCCATATGTCATACAACCTTTCCACTTCCTCAATTTATCCTACATACCATTTTCACCTCCGACATCCCTTAAAATCCTAGCTCCACTTTAGCTTTCTTTGCAGATGATAAATGTATTTTATCATCTAAGATAACACCTGTAATAGCATCTAAACAAGTTCAGGAACATCTCTTACTTCTAGAATCCTGGCTCAAGAAGTGGAGAATCAAAATTATTAAAAAAAAGTGTCCATGTGTCGTTTAGCTCCTATCACTCACTATAGTACCGTCCGCTACCTTGGTTAAACCTGGACCGGCGTTTGACCTGGGCACACCACACAAAATCTGAACGGCAAGACTGCAAATGATGCTACAAACTATTACACAGACTTCTACACCATATATATAAACTCAGCTCATGCAACAAATTATTTAATAATAACACCATAATTAAGTATATATAGTTATACAGTATTGAACTCTGGGGTTGCACCAAGCGTTCCAAATCCTCGTATCCAGTCCATACAGTCCAAAAACCAAAAAGAATAGTCCACTTTTTACGTATCTAACTTCACCCTTCAAAACAACCTTGAAGTCCCCTTCGCCCATTACCTAGCCATATCCCGATACTAATTCTTCGATGACTCCATATCCCGGTATAAATCCTTCCACGACTCCATATCCCAACACCCCAATCCTTTAATTCACAACCTGTTATTACCATTTATTCCCGGAAAGGTTTTGCATACTGACTAAGTCCCAATACGTCAGCCCCTTTCGCCCACAGATTTGTTCATTGCGGTGAGCAGAGCTCTTTCCTTCATTTCCCAGATAGGATAATATATTCGTTTACGAGGCTTATTGATGTGCAAGTTGTGAAAGCTTGTCGAAGGGTTTATTAATTTCCGCAATACCATAAAATTCAAATCTAAAGATGTTTCTAGAACTTTTAGAACTATAAGATATAATAAGCTGGTCACGGTATGAAATGTTCAACAAATATAACCAGACTAAAGGAACATTTGAACTCGATAACCTTGGATTAATTATACACTTAAAAAGGCTATAAATAGGAGGCAAATACAACAAATCCCTAAATAGTTAATGGCAATGTTATAGGTTTAATTAGATTTCCATGCAACTAACATTTAGACTTGTTATGCTAGTTTAAGGAAACTTGAAGGAAGGATTACAATGGAGACTGAACTTATTATTTAAACATTTCAGTATAATAGTTTCAAATCGTGATACAGCATTAAAACTTGATGAGAAAATAACAAAAGGAAATACATATGGTTGTCACATAATGTCACAAATGTTACTGACAATAGAATCAGTGACTAAAATCATTGAAATGTGTTCCATTAAAATGAATGTGTTTCATCATTCTTAGGGTTAAATTTTAATTCGTAACCTCTGTAAATAAAAAAAGGATATATTTGATCTGCCATTTTTATTTATGGCCAATTTATAATAAATGTTTATAGTTGCAAATACAGTCAAACTATTTGCCCTAGAGCCTTGAAATTTCTAAATGAGTTACTTCTTATGGCACAAACATGTTCTACAAAGGGATTTTGAAATTTGACTTTATAATTTAAAATTGCGGCAGTATTCTTTTTAAGCGAAGTCCCCTTAATATTGAATATTGGGCACTCTTTTACTTTGTTACCCACTATTTATTTATTTATTTTTTATTTATTATTAAAATCCATGTGAACTATTCTTTTGTTCAAAATGTAGTGGATTAAAGGTTACTTTGCCTTACTAGATAGTTAGACTAATGGATATTGTCATTTTTATTTACAGAATTGTGATGTTCCTTTGTCCCAAGGAAATATTTGAACATTCTCCATTTAAGATTGTCAATTAATTTTAAAAAAATGTCAAACACAATAATGTAAACAAACGGTGGGTAATCAAGTAAAATCTTGCCTCATCCGACCTAATTTACTTTGTTACCCACTTTAGGGTGGGTAACAAAGTAAAAGAGTATTGAAGTCCCCTTAATATTGAATTCATCACTATATCTCGGAAATCTTGAACGTTAGAATACCCAAACGTTAATTGCATTTCCTTTATTGATTTATACGTTTACTAAGCAACGTTTTTTCTTTTTTTTTTTTGTTCCGCCGTTCAAAACGGCGGAAATTCAAGTAATTTTATAGAATTTAATAACTTGAAAACCACTTAATCATCTAGGCTTGAAATTTGGAAATAAGTGTACTTCTTTTTACAAATATTCCCTGCAATAGTACATTATGCGTCTAGTGCGGAAAGTAGCATTTTAAATGCGAGAGTGGAGTTTGCACCCGAGCGACAGCAAGTCTAGTAAAACTACACGAGCAAAGCAAAATGTAGTTTTCGCACGAGTTGCGTACCTTACTTTATCTACGATTGTGGATTCAAATAATAAATACGGAAAACAAATGTAATAAACTTCCTGTATGTAAGTTCGAATTTCTCTTTTTATTAAGATTACATTAATTCATTAGTTGTATTTTGTGCCGAATTAATTAATCATCATTGTTTTTCATACTAAAAACTCTATATAAACAGTTTCTTTAATTAACAGGAAATTAGTTTTGTTAAATATAAAGAACTCGCTAATCGTGCGTTGAGGTGAAGAATTCCTCTTTTTCCCGCCCTGGAGCGGATAAAAAGAGGAATTCTTCACCGAATTAAGAACGCGAATGCTTTAATAATAAATTTTATTCATAATAAATAAAAAAAAAAATACGTAAAAAAGCACTCCCACTTTTGAAAGTCTCTGAGTTTAATATTTTGGAACTCCGTTCCAAAATATTGAACCCAAATTTGATGTATGCAAATGCATAGGACCTGCCATATTTATTTATTTTATTTATTGTCTTAATAATGCCCTCACTCACCTTGTTAATTAAAATTTTAAAGTTGGAGAACTTTCTTACGAAAGAGGGTGAAAATTATTCGATAACTAGGGAGAAGGGATAGGGACATAATAACCACAGACGAAAGTTAAAACAGAACTGAGCTTGATATTTTTATTTGATTGGAAGATAACAATTCAAAAATTAAGGGAAGTGTAGAAAATATAATAGCTATAAAGGTAGGTGATATTGCCAAGAAGAAAAGAGTTAGAGAAAAAAAAAAAAATGATTAGGAAAAAAAAAGTGAAAAGGGGGTTGGGGGTTAAGAGAGAAAGAGAAATACCTACATCGCAAAGACAATCGCTGGATATATAGGTAGAATGACTAGTTATGTGTGTGGAACAGACCTTAACTAGTACAGCTAAATCAGATTAGATAAGATAACTTTAACTGTAATACATATTAATTTTTTTTCACTTCCATCGCCCTAGATTTTAGATTATTATTTCTTCACAAATATAAAGCCAAATAATAATGTTGATTTTATTTCCTTTTGGTGGAATGTGGAATCAATTATATTTTAAGCATAAAATAGTCAAATAAAGAAATTAATTTGTTCTTTTTTTTTTGGTTTGTCATAAACGTGTCTCCCCACTTCTCCCCTAGGCGGCCGCCTATGTCGCCTATGCCTAAATCCGGCCCTGCGGGGAATGTTGTTCGGAATGTTGTATAGGGATTGCTAAAACACTTGAAAAGTCATATCGAGGAGTTTTATTCATGTTACAAATCAAGCGCTATTTGAAAACGAAAAAAGAAAACAAAACAGCGACGACTTAAATATTGAAAGATAAAACTTAAGTAGATAATAAAAGAAAATCTATTTATCGATAACTGAGAGAAAACTTTTTTAAGAAATTAGTAGGCGTTTTGGTGCTAAAGTACGTAATGTTTCCAATATACCAAATATGAGTTTATATTCCTTTGTCTAAATAACTAATAAGATAAAGCGACATTTAGTCCAATGTACTTTGTGACTAAAGAAATATCACACATATATGTACATAAATGTAATAATATTCCTTTTGTCAGTGCAGTTAATTTGACTACGGGATATTATCACTTATATACAGAAGTAAGTTATTCCTTTGTCCCAAGAACGTTGGACTAAATATCCCTTTGCGTTTATAATAATGTATACTAAATTATAAATTAAAATCGGAGCAAAAGAAATAAAGTGGGCCAGATACGACATTTAGCAGTAATTTTTAAATAATTTTCTCACAGCATAACAATGTTCAATAAAGTACATACATACATTAATAGTAGTAATTAATATAGTGTAGTAGTAGTAATTAATATAGTAATAGTAGTAATTAATATAGTACCTACATAAATTAATTTTTCAATGTTCTAATGATTTTCTTATACGAGTACATTAAACATACTGTTTTTGCTTTTGTTCTTCTTCACCAATGTTTTGATTTTTGCATACACCCGGGTTACGCCAGGTATTTCAGATATTAGATGAATAAACATAAACATAAGTAATTATTCGATATCTGTTGTAATAACGTTTAAAGGGTTTTATAACGATAAGTTATTTTAATTTTTCGATTTAATTTCCAGGAAAGAACACATCTGGACTTTACATGGGCCCGACGTTCACCAAGGAATTTATGATGAAGACACCTTCGGAGAAACGGCTTACGGCAGGATTCAAATTGTTGGATTGGAAACGGAGACGCAAGAGATTGGACGAGGCAAACCAGAAAGGGAAAACCAATTCTATTAAAATCGGGGAAAGAATAAAGAAAGAATGTCCCGGAACAAAGGATAAAGCCGTAACAGATTCCAAGAGTGCACAAGTGACAAAATCAACTGAAGAAGGGATGACAAATTCTCCTGAACTTTCTAATATAGAAAAAGAAAATAGTGTTATTCCAACATCGAAAGAAATTAAAGACGAGGAAACTTCACCTGTGAAACTTGGAAGTACCAATGTGGACGACAATTTAAAAGGTGACCTGGGAATCGAAGAACCGGTCAAAGTATACACTCAACCGACATACGGTCAAGTCGGAATCCGTTTAAGTTCATCCGACAAGCATTGTGAATCAAGGCTAAGAAATCGACCCGATCGGTGTTTGAAATTCGGCAACGAGACGAGAAAGAGAAGACGTTTGAATAGACGGAACAGTCGAAGCAGAAAAAGGTCTAAAAGGGAAGAGGAATCCTCTTTTGAAGATTTCGTCGAATACAAGCGAGCAATTCCAGACGACTCGCACACTAACCTCGATAAAAATATATCCGAGACTAGCTCTTATACGACTCCTTATGAGTCCACTCATTCCACTCTCTCCTCTCAAACAGAATTTCTTCAGATGACGACATGCGAGTCTTCAACAAATGAAAATCTATGTTCGACTTCACTCCAGTCAGAAGAAACAACACCTTCAATCAGCGCACAAACAGTCACCGATAAACAAGAGTCTTTTTCTACTATTCTCCCGAAAAAAGACGATGTACTGAAAGAGAACAAAAAGACTTCGAAATCGGTATTGAGTAAGGCCAAATCCAAGATAGTAATTGGCGGCGAGGAAATTCCTCTTCATATAATGCCTAGGCCAGAGCCTTCTTTAGATCACGGTGCAAGACTCTTGACTAATGTAGGTGTGGTTTTCGCTTGTGTCACACCTCCACCGGCCACTACATTGAATTCGCTTCAAAGAGAAGAAGTGCAGGTAATACTACATTCTGATTATACAATTTAATGTTAAATACATTCAACTAAGACTTGAGTACACATCTAAATTAAATTTTGTGCCTAGTAAACACTAAAGGTGAGTCAGCAATCAGTAACCGCAACGGTAGTAGATCAAGTCAGACGTTCATTAACGAACACCAACCACAACGGATAGCTGGTGATTTAAAACGCTAAGTTAAGTTGATTGCGGTTACTTACAGGGGACCTATATATTCTGCACCATTGGAATGTAGTCTTATGCCTCCTTGCCATAAATCCTCGAATCATAAATTCCTTTACCGTTTACAAATAGTGAGGTTGCATATTTATACCTCTAAAAATGTTTATTTCATTTATCTCTTCGTTGAATACCTACAAATATTTATTTCATTCCTCTCTTTTACGTAGGTATATATTGAGAAGACTTATTGTAATGGCGCAATAAACCAATTTAGGGATTTCACTGAATTTAACTGTTCAAAGTACTTTTAAGACTCAAATCGTGCTTGCTTTAAAATAAAAACCTATGCAGTAAGGATTTTTTTTTTTTTTTTTTTTTTTAATAATAATAACCCTAGAGACCAAGGAAAGATTAAATAATAAAGAGAAAAGGGTAATTCAAGATAAATTTATTTAAAAAAAAAGTTTTTTATGGAAAACATAAAAGTAAAAAAATTAAAAATAAAATTAATATCAATGACGCTACACAGGAAAATGATAGTTTCTAAAATAATGATGTCCTTAGCTAGGAAAATGAAGACTATAACAATTAGGATTTCAGGAGATATATTTCCAAGTTTTCTCAGATTAGCAATATATTTTTGTTTGGAGGGGGCGGGGCCATATTAGCTTATTGTTAACGAATTTAATATTTACTAATATTTAAAAAAATATATCTTATTAATAGATAAAAAAAAAAACTATTTATAATATTCCATTTATTATTATTATTATTTTAAATAAATTACCAAGTTATATGGAATTTTATATTTTAGGTTTCTCCAAATATTTTTCAAGGACTTAATAAAACATTTTGGTAGATTATGAAGCATTTTAGTCGGACATTTTCCCTTTAGTTTATATCTTGGTGGATTTTCGGGGGTGTATTTTTTTTACTTTCTCATCTAAGCAGAATTTATGGAAAGAAAGAAATGCGATGGCTTGCAAATTTGATGGAATTATACACTTTAAGGTTTCCTGAATCCAAAAAACGGGGTCTGTAAAAAATTTAAGCATTTGATGAGGAATTTATTTATTTTGAAAATAATAAATTGAGTCATTTATGTCTTTATAGAAGCGTGAAGCCCAAACTACTGGGTAAATTTCGTTAATATTTGGCACACCTACATATTTAGAAAAATCATATCCCGAGGCGTAATCGAGAAATAAATTTTATGTCTAAATTTGAGAGCATTTGCCCCTAAAAACTCAGAAACAATTCTCGAAAAAATTTCTGAAAAAAAATCTAAAATGATAGACCATTCAAATTCGAATCTTACAATATAAGTCGTTTCATCGGGAAAAAATACATTTTTTAGAAATAATAGAGATATTTAGAAATTTTAGAGATTTTTCTGAAAATAAAAAACGATGTGCAAACAATTAAAACACTTTTAAATTTATTTTAAAATAAAGTGATGAAATTCGGTACCATTGGTTTTTAAATTTAGCTTTACCCTGTGTATGAGAAAGTTTTCGATATTGTCATAAAAATATTTCATCTTAGAGACAGTTTCTATCAATTTCCAATGGTTTAGCAAAGGCACCGTTATTGAGATACAGGGTTTTTGAAAAATATTTGTCTAACATACTCGTAGTTTGCGCACTAGAATCCCTTTCCTCTAGAACAGTTGGCACCTTTATGAAATATATTTAATGAATAAAGCTAAACTATTATGACATTTCTCGTCATAAATTTTACCTCATATGTTTAATAAATCAAATTTAATATTCAGATACAAAGTGCGCTCAACATATACATTATACATATGTTATACATTATGGCATTGCTTTATTGTCTCTGTGGTGCTTTAGACTCTGGACTCTCACAATAGTGTGCTTAATGAAAGGCGCTTATTAAAACGGGGTTTCATATAAACTTTCCTCACACTAATTTATCTTACGATTCGTGCACGTTTAAATAGTTTATGCCAGAGCACTGCGGGTTAAAGTCGGTAATTTCAAGTATCCGCGTGAATTTTCCTTTTTATTTATTTCAATTTTTTTAGATTTTTATCTAGTTTTATAACTAGTTTTTAAAAGTAAACATGAAATATTTATTATTCAATAATCTAAAGTAAAATAATGTTAATAAAAAAATTTTTAAAAACAAACTTTTATATATTCATATTTTTCTCAGCAAACTTTTTCAGTTGATACCCATAGCATGGGCGTGCTTATAAAATAACAATTCCGCCATCTTATGCTGTACGCTATATTGGATTTAGAATGACGTCACTTACCTAACCATGCATTTTCATCCAAACTAAATGCTTATGCAAAGTTTTTAATTCAATCGGTTCAAGATAACTGCTTTAAAATTCAGTTGCAAGATTTGACCCGAACATACATAAATTAAAAGTTAAACGCTCGTAAAAAAAGGATTGAAATATATTAAAACAACATTAAGAGCATTGGATTATATTTGAATAAATCAATTGTTCGAGGAAAATTGCAAGCACTTTCTAAAATAAATATTTGGATAATATTTGTGACATTATTGAAAACTATATTTTTCCTTGTGATGCTTTTTCCAATAATATTATTGTAAGCTATTTGAAGTTACATAATCAAATCAATATCTGAACCGTATTTTAGAAATAAAAATACACACTATAGCTTTTGAAATAATAATAATAATATGAGGTATTAAAACTAAATAATTTTAATGGATGGATCTGGGCTAATATATCGCTATATTTGTACAATTGACAAACCCAACTAGTCGGTCACTATTGACGCCTAGAGTCAACTTATTATTCCTCTCAGGTGGTAGCAGTTTCTAGTCACCTCCTTTATTTGATAAATAACCTTAATTTTTCCATTATATTTCGCTAACTCCGATCCTCCTTGAGCTAGTAGGTCTAGTTCCCTCTAGTAGTCTTCTGAGAAAGTCAAGTCAAGTTAACATCTAATATCATAAAATCACATTCCACTAAAATAGTTTCTTCACTCATTAGGAAATATACGTTTTAAGGCCCTCATACACAGTCAAAATGTTTACGCAAACATTTTGACAGTGTAATGGGCTGTTTGATGTCTGCGCAAACATGATGTTTGATGTGTTGTGTATGGCCTAAATTTGCCCGACATAAGGTTTGCGCAAACATTTAACGCAAATTGTTTCATCGTGTATGGAGGCCTTTATTGTGTTGATTCAAGTTTTATGAAATATTCGGGCGTTTTTTCGAGCGTTTTTGTTAGCTAAGCGTTTTTGGCGACCGCCTTAGTTTTCTTGGATGGACCTGGTCCAAGAATTTAACCTAGATATATCGAGTCCACCTAAATTGTGTTCACGCCCGATGTTATTTAACTATATTCATAGGGGAGCCGTCAGGTTCATTTGAGATTAACCAAGGTCTAAGACAAGGTGACGTCTTATCTACTTTGCTTTTTAACCTGGTGTTGGAACAAGCCATAAGAATAAACCCTTCAAACCCCGGTGGAACTTTATTTAATCGACAATTACAAACTCTTGCTTTTGCTGATGATGTCGGGTTGATAGCAAGAGCAAAAAGGCCACTACAAGAGGGTTATAAAGTGCTTAAGCAAGCAGCACGGGAAGTAGGCCAAGAGATCAACAAGGATAAGACAAAGTACATGTTGATGACTCGTAGAGACAACATACCCCCAGTACAGGTGGAGAGACAACATACCCCCAGTACAGGTGGAACTTGGCGAAGATAGGTTTAAAAATGCAAATAAGTTCAAATATCTCGGATCAATTTTAACTAGCAATAATAGTGTAACCCAGGAGATACAAACTAGATTGGCAGCAGGTAATAGGCAGTGGCGGATCCAGCACATAATTTCGGTGGGAGCAATCTTTCCCAGATTGCATATCTGTGGGGTTTTCGGGGTATGGAATACCCCCTAAGAAAAAGAGGTCAAAGGGAAAAATTTATTAATTTTGAATAGAAATTGGTGTTTTTACTCTTAAGAAACTTAAGAAAAATCCTATATTATGAATACATTTAAAGGAAATACGACTGAAAATTTTTCGAATAACTAAATTTAATTACAACTTAAATGAAATCATTGAGTTTTAATGACAATGGTATAGTAAGTTTTAATGATCCATCGAAACAAGGATTTCTGGGCCCCTGGGCAAGTAAGCATGAGGGTCTCAATGAACAAATAACGGCGGGGGGTCCGGGGGCACTTCCCGGGGGAATTTTTTGAAATTTAAGTACGAAAAGATTAATTTTAAGGGTTTCTGGGAACAAGTTTGTCCTTACAGGAAAAGATGTTTGGTGGGCACGAATTTTTAAGTTTAACAATGGTGGGCTAGAAAAAACTAAGAATTAAGTTGTTTAGTACCTGATAAGTTTCATTAAAAAATCTTCTTTTACACTTAGTATAATATAAAATAAAACATAATATAAATTGTTTGTTAAAATAAATGAGATTATGAGTAAGCAAATAAACGAACGCCTTCAAATATACAGTTAAAATTAAAAAGAAATCACTGACAAGATATATCGNCCTTGGAAAATAACAAAAAAAATTATTGTGGCGAAACTATTGAGAATTGACCCATGGTATATATAGTGTTTTTTGTTGCAAATGATGGGTAGAATCTGCCCTCTTCGTTTGTTACATCTTCGACCAAACACCCTGTATAAAATATTAAAGTTATAACATTTACTATGAACACCGGGCTATTATTAAAAAGTATTAATCGTCGGTTAAAACAATTCCAAAATTAATCTTCATATGATTCACGGCTATTTTTAACGTCCCCAATAGCTAAATTATTAAATCAGTTGTAAAAGTTTCAACAGGGTTTGGAAGTATTAAGTTGCTTGAGATTGACATGCTTCAGAGTGTAAAAATAACTTGGCTGGATGTTATTTTTGGAAACACATTCGTGAGGGTACTTCACTGATTTCAACCTGAATTCATATTTTATTCTGAAAGAGGACTTGAAGATTATTTTTACTTTAGAATCACGAGATTGGGCTTCTTCATATGAAAAAGCTTAAACAATTTCATGTTTCGATTCACATATTTAATGATATTAATATATTTACGTTTCAATGTACGTCCAAAGCAACAGAAATTAACTTTTTTTTATTTTTTATTAAATTATTTCTTACAAATAAAATGATTGCCTTCAAAAATGATAAGTTTGTTTCAAGTGATATTTTCAATTTTCACTGAATTAATTAATTACCCTGATGTATAGCTATTATAAGGACAAACTTTTAAGCCTAAAAGTTATAGCATTTGGAGTAGTTTGTTGAGTTTTAGTTAAGAAATAAGTAAATATAATCAAACTAAAAATATCCTGGTTAACAGGTTAATTCAGTTCTCATACTCAAAAATAAGCAAGAGCGAAATTGATCTGTTCACTGTGATAAATTTGCAGTAGTACATATCAGCTTCCAGCATTTGGCCAAAATAAATCGGATGAGTACGTAACCATCATAACCATCTAAGCCGTTTCAAGATGGTCCCATAAAAGTTTTTTAAGTGTAACTTAAAAACGGTTTATCATAATGATGTGAAAGAGATGTATCATTGTGGTCTATCAAGTACACTGTACACTCCTGTCACTTTGTTACTTTCATCTTACTATCATATAAAGTCCGTTCTCCTGTCATGTTCATTAGATTATAATGTAAAATCCTGTGGCATGTTTACTTTTTTTCATGTACACTTCTGTTACTTCGTCGCTTTTATCAGGCTATCATGTAAACTCCTTCAGTTTTTCCTAGCATTGAGCTCATTGAAGGTGAATCGCAGTGTCTGGTGGTTACCTCCGTAAACTTGGCTTTTGGCTTTTCTATGTCTAATAAATAACGTACTACATTTATATTCACTGTTAAAGATCAGATCTGTAGTTGAATTTTCAACGTAGGAGATCATAATTTGAAACAATATCTGTATTCGACGTATATCTGTATCTTCAGAACTAACAAGGTTGTTATTATACTGGATTTAAAATGGCAGAAAATTATAGTCTGGCATAGGATGAAAATGTCTGAGTTATATGTTAAGTTTTTAATTACTTTTTTTTATTATCTTAGTAGGACCAATTTAGGATGAATTATTAGTAGGATCAATTTTTACAAACTATATTTCAAATGAAAGTTTTAAGGGTTTCGAAATATTTAATAGATGGTATAAATTAATGTTAAATTAAAATTGAATCCATTTATAAAACGCTGTTTTCTTTAAAAGTATCTTCATTATCTTTATGCAAAGCATAAATTTATTGTGGTATTTTCAAATCATTTAATTTGTGTCGGGAATTCATAAGTGGCACTCTTCATGAATGATGTGTGTTGTAATTATTACATGCTTTCCCATTTCACTTCTTCGTTTTCTTTCCAGAAAACAGTTCGTATACTTTTCCCATTTCACTTCTTATAACACATTTGATTACATTGTGTGAAACTTTTGTTTAAAAGATGGGATATTCCCATGTTTTCGAAGAATCCTAAAGAATCTAAAGCAGTCTTCTGAAATATTATTTTATCTTGATATAAGGCCTATAGTTTTCAACACTTATACTTATAATTCCATTCTACCTTCATGTTTGTCTGTTTGTCACACCCTCCAAACAATTTAGACGGTTAAACGCAACAATATAAAACTGAAGAGCGTCGATATGCAACAGTGAATGTTTGATAGAAAAGTCTAAAAACCCTAAAATGTAGGAGGCCAAGCAATTTAAAAAAGAAAAAATCCTAATTTTTTTTTAATTCCGTTTCAAAGCTCTCGAGGAGAGCTGCGTTGTATTTTGCCTCTGTAAAGCATGGAAAATCAATCTCACTATTTCTAAACAACTGTCTTTAGTAATACAATAAAACATTAAAAATTTGTTGTCTGAAAGTTCTAGTTCTTTGGCAGCAACGTAAAGTCGGCAGTTGATTTTTTTTTCGAGATGGATGAACCCAATATCTTCTTTGTTTCAATTTTCTTTTGTAATAATATTAATTTATTACCACAGATTCGTTACTCGAGTCGTCAGTAGAATTATTATCCATGGCCCAATTGGGTGATCCACTTTCCAAAACACAAAGAAAACTATGAATTAAATCAATTTGAGTTGTCTTCGTGTGAGGAACTACATGCAATTTCAGTTTGACACCAGTTAAGTTGGTTTTGAGTTGCTCCGTGAGCGAAAGGCCTTAGAATTGATTCTTTACATAGGTCTGACGTCACCTGATTATTCAATTTATTGTATGTCAAGTCATATTCTAATTTTAACTCTATGCATTTTTTTTTTTTATTTTTTATTTTTTTAATATACAGGTGGAAGTTATTACCATGTATATTTATTAATGCTTAAAACCACTAGGTTATTGACCCAGCATTGGCCAAGGCCTATCTCTGCTAAATTAATTTTTTTTTTCGTTTATATTTTGATCTATAAATGGTAAGTTTCAATTTCAATTATTATTCCCATTTACGTCAGCAATGAATAATCATAGTCATGTAGCAGCTAAAGCGAAATAATTACCTGGGCGCTTCAAACTAGAGCCGTGCTCACTCGTAATGCCTTACAATACATGTCCAGTAAGCTTCTGCGACTACCGTCTTTCAAAAAAGTTAGTTTGCGAGACAGTGAAGATCTCAAAAAATTGGAGTTAATTCTTATAATATCCCTGTCTGAGTTAAAGAAAATTAAAATTGCAAAAAATCAAAGAACGTCTGAGATAGGTTAGCGAATTTTTTTAAAAGTAAAGAACTCGAAAAGCTGCATTGCTCAAGCACCGTATGATCCACAAACTGCAATACGAAAATGACATACGTTATAAGTGACTAGAGGTGGTTAGAGCTGGTTAGAGGTGGTTAACCGACATCGTTGATAAACTCAATAACATGGATGTCAAAAATAAATGCAGAGCTCCTGAGAATTATGATGCTCAATTCTCTACCCGCGTTGTATACAAACTTTTAACTCACGAGACGAGTTACCATCTACCGAAAACTTAAGAAAGATTATATAGCTAGGAAGAAAAATATTCCATCAACTTCGTGTGAAGGAGCGTTCTTTGCTAAAAATTATACATACGTCAAGCCTAAATTTGTGTATAAGCTAATCTTTTGTACTGAGTATTTTATAATTACAACAGAAGTTTCTTAATAAAAACGGCAAGCTGATAGACTAATAGAAGTAATAATCCCTGTCCTTACTACATTTAGCATCGCCAGAGTCAAAACAAGCATTGGTGCAAGAAAATGCAAAAAATTCAAGCCACATTAAACGGCACACATGAACGAACAGCGTATACCACTCGTTTCATTATGATGTTTTGGGGTTGAGATGAAAGGTCCAGAAGAGCTAAGTTTAAAAGAGGTCGTAGAAGAGAAATTTACGCTAAGATTTACTGAAGATCGAGAGAAGTTGAGGATGGAGGCCAAAGAAAATATTCAAAAGGGTTCAGAGGAACAAAGGAGTACCTAATTTAAAGAAGATGCATCCACCACATCAGTATTCAGTTGGAGACTTATATGCCATAAAGAGAACGCAATTTCTACCTGACTCGAAGATTCAAAGAAGGAAGTTTTTGGGACCCTATAAATCACTTTAATAAGAGAAAAAGACAGGTGAGGGATATATCAGCACGTCCTCCAGTGTGATTGGATGAAGATATGGTGCCCTATAAGAGAACGTGATACAGAATCCGAGGCGGATGAAAGTGAGGTAGAGCCAAGATGTAAGATTAAAGTGGAAGGACTAGAGAAAGTTGGTTCAGAGAGGGTTTGAAGCGTTGAGAGAGGAAGTAGGATATATTTGGATTTGGTGCCAGATGAAGGAAGTAAGGAAGAAGAAGAAAGAAACAACAAAGGAGGTGATGGGAAAGAAAACGCGAGAGGAGTGATATTTTTTTTTTCCGTGGGGCTTTTACACCCCGAAGACGCAGGCTACTTAGGTAGGCCCATTAAACAAACCCGGGTTAGGAACCGAAATCTTCACACTCGAGTGAAAATGTGGTCATTAACCATGACTCCCCTGGTTGTATTACAACCAGGAATGTCATCATCATTGTTTCCAGGCCGAAACCTGGTTGCGCCACTCTTTCGATGAGCTTCCCATTTGTTTAAACAATGCTGGGTGGACTTTGAGCGGGGGTGCGGTCCGTAAATCGAAGCCAGAGCTGTGGTCAGAAGCGGTCACCAATCCATCTTCTGACCGTGCTCGAGGCTGCTTAACTTGTATTGTAGCACTGCAAGTGCTCTAGCCTCCGGTCTACCCAGGCCCCCGAGAGGAGAGATGTAAGCAAGTAGGCAAATGTAAGTCCGAAACAGTAGTGCGAGAATTAATTTTTATTAAATATTTAAGGGACCTGAGACGAAGTATAGTGGTTTGTTTCTTTAAAAAAAGTAGTTCATTTCGGAGCTTTACTATAAATTACTTTACAAATAAATTTATGTCTTAAAATGATATATCATGATATTATATCAATCATAATACGATACTTTGGAAGATGAAAAAAAAAGGATATCATTTCAAATATCCAATTTCTCTTATTTGAAACAATGAAAACTATTGGAAATAAAAGGTATTATAAATATTCGAAAATGTGAAAAATGTTGTTTCTTGAATAACCAAGTAAGGACTCCAGGGAGGTTGATACGGACCTAATATTCCAATATAAGATAAGGATCCAATAACATGAGTGCTTCAGTTCTCCTGTTCACATTATACTCTTGCCACTATTGGTATTCCACTTGATTTAACACGGTGCATTTTGATACCACTTTTCACTTCACATTTGAAATTATATTTTAATGTATTCTATTTGAATTACAATAGTGTATGGAATAAAACAGCGCAATAAATCAATTTTTGAAAAACAAAATAACACAATGGTTTATGGAAATAAATACTTTTTAATTATTCAATATCTAAATTAAGAACAGGTGTTGCTCCCATAAAAAGGATTACTTCATGCTTGTGGTTAAAAAATTAAAAAAGTGAATATGTGACAATTGTGACATGGCACTCAGGAAAAAGTTTACACTCTCTCGACAATGCTAATTTACAAAATAATAAATACTCAATTTAAAAAAGGAGTAGTGCATGAGATTTTATCTTTCCAATAAAAATAAAATAACCAATAATTGCGGACAGAATGAGAATTCAAATTCAAAAACAAAAATATTTATCGAATAAACTATAGTACAAACTAGCCAAATGCAATTTAATTTTTTTTATTAATCTTAAAGAAACAATTAATTGTCACGATGAGTGAGTAAGTAAGTAGGGGTATTAAGGGCCAATTTGTTTACTGTGCCCCACACTGCCTAAGCTAAATTAAGAAGAAGTAGAGATGTGATAATATAATGTAACCAGGAACACTCGTGACGACCCACAAATGGCAAGGTCATTATTTATTTTAAAATATTCAGCATGAGTCAAATAAAACTTTTCTCTTAATAATAAACTGATAAATTAATTAGTTACTTTATTCACCATGACAGAAGATGACTTCCAAAAAAAAAATTTAAAAAATAAATATAAGTTAAGTGAAAATCCGTGTATTTTTAGTTCCCTCGATTAATTAATTAAATAATAATTAATAATTTAATTAAATTTTAATTTAATTTAATTCACTCCCTCCTAAATGGAAATATAACAAAACTGGACATAACAAAAAAATACTGTACTCTTAAAGAGCTTTTCAACGATATGCATCATGAAAGGAATTCATTACTTTGACCCCATACTCATTACTTATACCCCGTACTCCTTTGTACTAAAATTTATATTTTGAAAATTCATGTAGACAGTGATTTTCCCTTTGCGTTGAAGGTCAAGTGTGCAAATTTTTATCGAGATCAGACTAAAACTGTAGATTTGCATGCAACATACACACATACGTTAACTTTTATATACATACATGTTCATCATTTTAGGTAAATTAGATTATTTAATATAGATTTTTTCAATTATTTAATAATAGAATATTAAATATCGGATCTTTAGAGTCTTGGCGTCTTATTATAATACTGTGTAGGTATAAATATCACATATCTCTCACTCACAGTTCATAAATAGAATTTAATGAAGTAAGGAAGAAAATGAAAGCTCGGCTTTTTTTTTCTCTTCTCGGTTTACTCTACCTCGACCAAAGTTGTATTTATGTGGGTGTAAGGTCTAAGTCTAAGAAACTAAAAACCAAAGCCCAAGATACAGTGGAAAAAGGCAAAGTTAACGAACTCCAGCTATGAAAACAAAAGAAACGAAAAATTCTTCGATCCTTCTCGGAAAATACATTGTATTAATACCATTTCTTTTGTGAATTTCGCAATAAGAGGTCCAAAGAAAACCGCAAGATAAAATCACGCAATGTTTAACTATTGTGTAACTCCCCCTTCCATCCCCAAGGGTTTACTCAATGGAACCTTCGAGGAAAAATTGATAATAAGCGTTGAATCTATAAGATATAAGATATCTATAAGAGTATAATTATAATTGGGGTTTGACGTGTCCGACGGGATGGCGTGCTCACGACTTGCTTGATATGATGGTTCAAACACCGACATATTTATTGTAATAATTAAAATAGTATGGAGACAAGACATGTTTCACCATGATGATCACATAAAGAGGATTTATTTGGCCTTGCATTTACATAAATAATATAGCGTTGACTATGAGCGATGATAAGGACATATTATCACGGGTTAGTTGCATGGATCTTATCGGTCTAGGCCTTCGGATTCAACTCTCCTAAAGTAAAAAGTAATAATAAAATCTCACACTCCTTTTTTTTTACTCGTATCCAAAACTTGTAAATTCTATTATTTATTAAATATAATCTAAGATTAATCACTATTATTGTTCATTAAACATTAGACATACACGAGGAAGTAAATTTATATTAATTCTTGCACAAATTGACATTTCACAAAAATAATTAATATAATTTTAATCATCATTTAATTGTATGTTTAATGACATGTTTACCTTCTAACCATACATAAAGATTATTGTACTTCTGATAATCTATCATGCAATCTAAAATGTTCTAACTAATAATATTATCCCTGCTTGCCCAACCAAACCATACGTATTGGACATTTGCTAGTTTCTAGAGTAAAGGTCCAATACTCCTAGAAGGCATAT
>KZ651586.1:61054-90957 GCA_001010745.2 Gerris buenoi | reverse complement strand
TTAAAAAAAGAATAATATATGCAACGCAGTCCGTAAGACATTTCACCTGGGTTTTGTCAAGATGAGTTTTTAATTGATTACCAAACATTTTATCACTGGGATACAAATAGACTGTGATAACAGACATGTTTTTCATTTTTCTAGTTAATTCAAGTTAATTTTATGTGTTGCTATCTTTGTTTATGTTGTTATATATTATGTTTTGCTGTTATCTTTGTTTAGTTGTTATATATTATGTTTTGCTGTTATCTTTGTTTAGTTTTTATATATTATGTTTTGCTGTTATCTTTGTTTAGTTTTTATATATTATGTTTTGCTGTTATCTTTGTTTAGTTGTTATATATTATGTTTTACAAGTTTTTACTAATTTTAAAATAATATTTTACAAAATACAATCATTACCTTCAATAACAAATTACCAGGTAATGATCAATAGTTGAAAGTTTGGGAGGTTTTATTGTTTGACATGAAATAGTTTTTGTATTTAATCAGGACCGTATGAGGTAAAGAAAATGTTAATATTGTCATAAATGTAAGTAACTGCCTTGTTCAGCTGTTTGATAGAATAGTAAATACCTTGTTATTCAATTATTTTATAGGGGTGAAATGAAAATGACCTAAGAGAAGGTCGAAATATAGCCAGGATGTATTGAAGCAGTTTTATTTTTTATCCATATATGACCTATATCAAAAACTACGGTTTGTTTAGAACAAAAAAAAAACAACATTAATTTAGTTTATCTTAGGGATAGGGAAAAGTTTGGATTTGGTACACTAGCTTGAGGATTTTAGCGGGTTTACGAAAAGAACAAAGAAAAGCATTACTGTCAAACAAATATTGATGGGTAAAAAACTTACGTAGTGATAAAACCAGATAAGACAATCCACTATAAACATTTTACCTGGTCCTCCTTTATAACAGAGTATTGATTTTAAATTTCAAAATTGGTAAATTCTATTACCTTTAATTTATTTATTATCCTTCAGAGCAGTAAACGTAAAATAACTAATGTGGGCCACAATGTTGGCTACCATTAATTGTGGGCCAAATTTCATAAAATAATGAGATGATTACTTTTAAAGATATATTAAACAAATATGTGCAAAAGATTGATACTTATATGGTACCAACAATGGGCTAATTGTGACCTACTATCCAAATTTTAATTTAAAATCGAACCAGTAGTTTTTAGGGTTTTGTAGATACTTCTCAAAACCCTTATGGCGAGGATGATGTGTCCGTCCGTCCGTCGCTCTTTGGTTGATAGGGCCCGAACTGTTTAAGCTAAAATGCTGAAATTTGAAACACTGGCGTAACTTCCGGGCCCAAACACAGAACATATACACAAAAGTTAAAAATTTAATATGCGCATGCGCAATTCGAAAAAATGCGGTAAAGTCAAAAATTTAGATTTTTTTTANCCACTATAGATCGGCTGATGCTAAAATTTCGAAATAATTCATGCTAATACCTTATTGTGGCGCGATGAAAATTCCGGGAGTTCATCCTAAAATTTCTAAAATTGCCAATTTTGGGCGCGAAAAAGCGAAGTGCGCCCAAAAGTTTATTTATTTAAAAATTTTGAGTTGGGTATCAAATGAAAGCTGCTTAAGAGTAGGACACAAATATATATTTGCTTTTTTTAATTTTGCATTCCTTATTGGTTTATTACTGATAAAAAACATTGTGACCCCCCTGGGGGATCGAACCCGGGACTCTTGAGATCCAAGACAAGAAATAATAATTACATAATGGGTGTGCTTAATTATCTACAAAACCCTAAAAAGTACTTGCACGCAAGTACTTCCCTGTGATTTTTAAGTTTTATTTTTATTTTATGTAATTAAGACTTAAGGAAATAGTAAAAAAAGCTGTCTAAGCTTTACGGAAGTTCAAAAATATGAATCAGTAACATATTCATGGTAGGTAGCGTACTTATTTAATATCTCAATAAAAAATAAGTATTTTTTATTAAGAAATAAGAAACAAACAAAAAACTTTAACTTGTAAAAAAATAACAAAAAAACCCTGTTGGAAAGCTGTTTATAAATTCTCTTATTTTTCAGTTGTTCAAAAAATTAGGGTTTTCAGCAAGGTGTTTGCATGAGTGGTATACTTTGAACCGTAGGAAAATTGTTTTTTTTTTTGTTGCACTGGAATATGTATGGGAGGTTTGATCCGTTCAAAAAAACCATTCGGTTCCAAAAGCCACCTTTTTTTCTGTAAGGGTTTATTTCAGGTTGGAATTAGATTACTTGCCAGGGTTATTACACCACGAGCTCAGAGGTAACTGCATCTGGCCCAACTCCCAAAGGACCTTATGTGAAGTACTCTACCCTAAAACTCCATCTTCTAAGACTACCTTCACGGAATAAAACCTGACCAGCATTAATAACCATCTCTATCATCTACCTTTCCTATCAACACTTACCTTTCTTACTTACCTACCTTCTTCCTTCCTACCTTTATTCATATTCAAAAGAAATATTTCAATAATACCAGCACCTCCCTAATTCTAAAGGTTATATCCTGGTTCAACTCGTTGATCATATTATAACACACGTTATAAATTATATACATATAAGATGTATTAATATATTATATACAGTATGTCCACGGATTGAGTTGCGTATGTGTAAATTGAAAAAAAAATTTAATTTGTGAAGAAAAGTCACTCTTCATAAAATCTCCAACTTTTCTCCGGTCTTTAGGGTATGTAATAAAAAAAAAACTTCACCTTGCTCTTAATTTGCTATATTTTGCCTCCTCTTGAGGCATCTTCAGGCCTAAAAGAAGATTATTTTAATTTATTTTTCATAAAATTGATTACATGTTTTAGGGCTTGCACAGCTAGTTAGTGACGTTTTTATATCTTTTTTAAATAAAAAATCACACATAAGTTAATTGATGTATACACTTAGGAAACAAAAGGAAGGTTAGTGTGGTATTTTAGGATTTTAAATTTATTTATTAATGTTTTGTTTTTTATAAAAAAAAATTAAGTCAAAGTTAATATTTGTGAATGGTTATTGTTTTTTGTNTATTGAGAACAATTGAGAATGCCCAACTCAGATGGTTCGGTCACGTAAATAGGATGGGCAATGAGCGACTCCCTAAGAGAGTCCTGGAAGCTAGATGTGAAGGAAGAAGACCGAGAGGAAGGAAAAGAACCACCTGGATGGACAACATCGCATGCACCCTGGTCCAGAGAGGACTGTCCCTCCAACGTGCTCGGTCCCTCTCATTGGACAGAGGAGGGTGGAAATCTTTTTGGTTTTCCTCAACACCGCAAGGTAGAAGGGGATCCGAATAAGTAAGTAAGTAAATGACAGGGGGAGTAAAGGACAAGGGGGAGTAAAGGACAGGATTTATAAAATGTAACTATCGAACTTTCTTATGTGAAAAATAAATTTGGAACAGTATCTTAAAAAAATTATAAAGAGTAAGTAATATTATTAATCTTCATTTTATTACATACCCTAATGACCGGAGAAAAGTTAGAGAATTTAAAATAAAGGGTAAAAGACAAGGATAATGAATAAAATCTCCTGCTTGTTCTAAAATGAAGATTAATAATATTACTTACTCTTTATAATTTTTTTAAGATACTGTTCCAAATTTATTTTTCACATAAGAAAGTTCGATAGTTACATTTTATAAATCCTGTCCTTTACTCCCCCTTGTCCTTTACTCCCCCTGTCATTTACTTACTTACTTATTCGGATCCCCTTCTACCTTGCGGTGTTGAGGAAAACCAAAAAGATTTCCACCCTCCTCTGTCCAATGAGAGGGACCGAGCACGTTGGAGGGACAGTCCTCTCTGGACCAGGGTGCATGCGATGTTGTCCATCCAGGTGGTTCTTTTCCTTCCTCTCGGTCTTCTTCCTTCACATCTAGCTTCCAGGACTCTCTTAGGGAGTCGCTCATTGCCCATCCTATTTACGTGACCGTACCATCTGAGTTGGGTATTCTCAATTTTTCTCAATACGGGCTGGGTTTCCAAGCCCAGTCTAATAGTTGAGTTCCTTACCCGATCTTCTGGTTTTGCCCGCTACCTTCCTCAGGTATCTCATTTCTGTGGCTTGTACACGACTCTGACTTTTCTTAGTCAACGCCCAAGATTCACAGCCATACGTCATTGTGGTTACGTAGATGGATTTGATGACTGTCATCTTAGTTCTCTGACTAACTTCAGGTTTGCTGATGGAACCCCTATTCATGGCGTGAAAAAGTCTGCCAGTAGCTGCTATTCTTGCTTCAATCTCTTCTTTGCACTTACCATCAGAATGCACCATCACTCCTAAATACTTGAAGCTGTGCACCTGCTCTAAGTTCTCGTCATGAATGGTGATCTGAAGTTCCTTCCTCTCTCTTGCTACTATCATTGTCTTAGTCTTAGCGACATTGATTCTAAGATCTCTAGCTTCGAGCTCTCTGTCCAAACATTCACTAATCTCTGGAGCTTTTCAGCAGACTCTCCTATCAGAATAAGGTCGTCCGCAAAAGCCATCGCTGAGAGAGTAACTGGTTGCAGCTGCCAGTTACCAAGATGGTAACCTCTTGTTTTGCCTTTACAGGCTTTGACGACATCATCCATAACCACGATGAATAAGAGTGGGCTTAAAACATCTCCTTGTCTGACTCCGATGATTGTGAAGAATTCTTCCAAGCTGGAGTTTGCTGTACGGACAAAGTTACGACAGTTCTTGTAGAAGCTCTTGAATCTCAAGATTAGACTCCTTGAGATGCCCCGATTCTCGAGGGTAGCCCATAGTGACGGCCATGGAATGCTATCGAATGCCTTCTGCAAATCAATAAAGCATAGATGTACTTCCTAGTCGAACTCTACAGTCTTTTCAACTAGTTGCTGTAAAGTGAAAATAAGGTCCAGGGTACTTCTGTTTGGGCGAAACCCACACTGAATCTCATCAAGGAGAGGTTCCACTTCCGCTTTCTGTCTTCCTTCCAGGATTCGGCTATGTATCTTTCCTGCTACACTCAAGAGAGAAATACCTCGGTGATTTCCGCATTCCCTGTTGTCTCCCTTTTTAAATATAGGAATTTAAAAACAAAAATAAAAAGAAAATAAACTCCCTGTCATTTATAAAAAGTAAAATTTGTCTGATTCCAATTTATGCGGGGTCGATTTAAAGGTCTCATTGAGTGCAATAAAAGTTGTGGTATTGCTTATTTTGATAAAAGCAACATGAAAGCATCTATTGAGAAAATCGTATTTATTATTTAAATATTATTTATTTCTTCAATAATAAAAAAATAATTTTCAAACATGAATTTATTTACCCCTTTAATAGCTTTCATGTTGTTTCTATAAAAACAAAAGCAATACCACAACTTTTAATGCACTCAATGAGACCTTTAAATTGACCCCGCATAAATTGGAATCAGACAAATTTCATATCATCATTCAAATCAATCTTCATTTAAGAACAAGCAGATGATTTTATTATGAGTGTCTTTTCTTCGAAAAATGATTTTTTTTTTTTTTTAATTTACACGTATAGGCAACTTCAATCCGTGGACATAATGTCTATAGTATTAATATTTGTATTAGTTGAGTTTTTACGAAATTGTCTTAAAACATTCTGGTATTTGTTAATTTTTAAGTCTAGACGATCAGTTAATTTAATGATTTCCATCTGCCAAGTTTCCCTGCTTCAATTTGATTAGTTTTTATTAATTCCGATAGATTCCTTACTCCTTCTTCCTTTATTATAAAGTAATTGAATTTATTTTTTCTTCTATTATTTTTTTTCCCATAATCAGTCAGTCACTAAATTAGATTGTGTATACGTTTACCCTAAATTCTAATTTATTTTTTAATTGATTTTTCTATCGCTACCTCCGCACTCATCTCTACTCTACACCCTGGAGCCATCCTGCCATTTTACACAGCAATTTCAAAAACCTTTGTTAAAACACCTAGGCTCCTAGTCTTCGTTTCATTGTTGAATCTAGCGATGCAGCCGTCTTGCTACCTTGCCAATGTCAATAATTTATTGCAAATTATACACTTCGCTGACGACGTTCTCACGCAGCTATACACCAAACAGCAATCAACCTTTTCATCCCACTTGATCCACCAGATTACCAAACAGGCCATTGCATTATCTATTATTCTACTTCAGCCATTTTCCTATATTATACTCCATTTGTAATAATTCTTTATTACAACACCATTTTTTAACCGAATGTTATGTTTTATTATCCTAGTAGTATTTTCGTGGGACTAGATCAAGAACCCCTATCTTACCAATGCAAATAACAAAATTACTCCATTGATCCATTTTGTCCATTTACCAAGGATATTTGCCTAATTTGTTTTTTTCCATTGGTCCTTATTCCATTTACAGTTTACAGTACTCTCTTTAATCGGCAATCCGGCACAGTAATCTGGCAAAATCGCTAATCCAGGCACGACCATGGTCTCGAACATGCCAGATGAAAGATCACCAACTGTTGTGTGATTTGTACACAAACGTTTTCACTAAAACAATACAAATTAGAAAACTTATAATTTTAATGAAACATTGGACATTATAATGAAAAAGCAACGTGCATACCTAAACAAACCTAATATTTTGAATTATTAGTAACCTGATTAGGATTAAAACAAAATTAATTTTCCTGCAAAGTTGATTTCTGTTGTTTGATTCCAATAAATCTAAAACACAGTAATATTAAAATGCAGTATTATGAATTAAAACATAGAAGCATTATTCGAACCGTAATCTAAGTTTTAATTAGTTTCATCGGACATGTTCAATAAAACTTCAAAATAAAAACTTATCTCTACGAATTTCCATTTCTAAGTATAAATTCCATTTCATTAAACAAAAAATCTTCAAACATATTTTAAATTATAATATTGTGTTTAAAAATATGAAAGGTGTAACTAAGTCACGTTCTTCTTGGCTGATTAAGAAAATTTCTCATCTATTTTTCCATTTTCATATCTAGACAAAAGCAGTAAAAGTATACAACTAATCCAAATCAACTAAATTTCGTTGTGCCACGACTCAAGAGAGATGGAAAAAAGCATTTACATAAATTTTAAATTCATATTTAAAAGTTTCGAAGGATTAAATCTTTTTATGACACAAGAGTTTTGGAGAAAAAAAAACTATTAATAAGTAGAAGTGTCACCAGGGTTTCAGCCGATTTCTCTGCATTTTTGAAAAAAAAATAAATAAATTATAAAATACGTACAAAACAGTAAACTATCGGTACGGGAGAACTCAGAAGAAATATCTTCTTAACATATTTTGGGTTTCCTCTGCTTTTTATCTGCATCGAGTTTATCTATTCAAAATACAGATACTTTAAATTCTTGGCAAGAAGCAGTTAAATATGCAATCTTGAGATTATTCTCTTATTAACTCACAATTTCTGAAATTTTAATTTGATTTTTTACGACAGAGCCACCTACTTAAAGTAAGTAGCTATTTCTTTGGGCAGAGTCAACTTGTTTCATTAATTAAAATAGTTTATATAAATTATAGCTGTATCACTTCAATGAATAAATATTTAATTCAATCAATATTACAGTGGTCGAAACAAATATTTTCTTATAAAATTATAAGCCAAAGAGAAGAAACTAAGGCACACGGAGCAACTCAAAACAAACTGATTACAAACTCAAATCACCAACCAGTTGACTATGAGTTTCAACCTGTATAATTGAATAGGACACCACACACGGAGCAACTTATTACAAACTGGGTTTGCTTTCTATCAAATCAAAAATGACTGGAGTTTCCAGTTGAGTTGCTTGCTGAGAGTTTTGAGTTGCTCCGTGTACGAAGGGCCTAATAATAAATTACGTAGGGTAAAAGTGCGGGAATTATTAAAATGAATAACCCCAAATGAAGGAAGTGTAGCAACACTAATGCTGTAAAAGTTGACCCTAGAACTATTATTAGAGTCTCAGTATAATATGGAGTAGGTAACCTGAGAACAATTTGGTTTGATAAGAGAGAAGGGAGAATCTGGATCTACGTGGGCTTAGTCAGCCAATAAATCCTCCATGGCGCTGACGTACATCATGCACTATACTACATACATATGAAATACATCATTAGAATCGTTTTGTAGTCGACTCTTGGCTGCTTATCTTTAGATACACCTGGTGCTAAGTATACGTGATCAGATACAAGATGATAAGGCAAAGCAAGGAAATCCATGCCATTATTATTCCTTCCGAGTCCTTGGTCTATGGTGGACGCATTTATAAATTTCACCCAAATCTATACATCAAAACTAAATTCAAAAAAACTTTCTTACTTCTCACAATTACATTGTAAGCACAAAGCATGGCCCTTTAATTAAATTTATGTTAAAAAAAAAAAAAATAAATAAATACTTCTNATGAGAAACTGTCAGTAACACAACTCACAAAGAATGACATGAATATAATTTGTAATATTTTATACATGCATACATTTTTAAACGCCCTTGCATTTTCAGTCTTCGGAAATGTACTGAGTTATGATTTGCAATGTAAGAGCCGATGTAAAAGTCACGTTAGTTTCTTGTCTTTCAAACGTCGATCAAGGGGAAACCCAAAGTAGAGACTCAGGTACAAGGTAGTAAAAATGTACTGAAATGGGAAACAAGGATTTGGTTAAGGCCTGAAGTTCGCAGATACCATGCCTATAAAGTAAAGGTCACGTGATTACTATTATCCATCATCTTCATCCTCCATTTCTTCAGCCATATTTCAAGAAGTGTAAAACGTTTATGGACATGATCAGAAGCTGTACTGGGAGATTTATGAGAAAAAAAAAATCAATTTGTCATTTGAAGAATAAAAAAGTGGTGGAAGATATTCAGGAACGTCAAATATGTACAGAAAATGTAGAATTAAAGCTTTGCTGCCGCGAGTAGATAAAATATTTAACCTTATTATGGGATTATCTGTGGGCTAAAAGCCATTAGTGTCTTTTGGTTCCATGTGGAACCAACCAAAGGGATGTTTTGTTTTTCTAAAAAAAAAAGGGGGGAAGCTTTTCCTTACCTTTTTATGGTATGATATGAAGATGAACACACCCGTTTTTGATTTGACAATTAAGTTTTGTTTCTACTATATTTAGTTTGGCTCTAGCTACCAAATAACAATGACGTCATAATGTCTCCTATCATTGCATTGATACCCCATCAATGTAAATATGCGAGGAACGATGCTGAAGGCGTGCTTACTCACATAAATACTCGTCATCTTGCTAACACTGACATAAAGTAAAACAAATGATTTAGTAGCAATTATTTAATGATACTACCAAAACTATCCCTCTTAAAAAGACACGTCACTGGATTCAAGAAACGGACATGGAATAGTTTTTATAGGAATTTCCAACAATACCAAAATTATCATTGAACTTCGAAAAAAATCACCTCATGAATTATTTGAACTTTACTTCGATGATCATGCCATTTCAATCAATGCAAAGAATCCCTAAATAAACAATGTCCTGCCTAGCAATAGAACGTACGTGTATAATGGAAAAGTAGAGAAGAAACCAAAAATATTATGGTATAATATAGAATATACGAAAAAATTGGATAAAAGGAATACTTCGCTATTTTCACTGTGTAGATAATAATGCCTTTTAAAAAATTCTTTTAGCGCCTTTTAAGAATATGTGGTCGGCTAAGTTCGTCTGCGGGACATAGCTTAGCAATGGGCGTTTGAAAAAAACAAACCGGTGGAGAGTGGCCATGTCTCACCAATTATGGTGGACAATGTGATTATCATGATCCTGAGTACAGAATTAGTTANCATAACGGGTATGCTTAATCATCTACAAAGCCCTAAAAAGTACTTGGACGCAAGTACTTCCCTGTGATTTTTAAGTTTGAAATAATTTTAACTCTAATTTCTAATGCTATAATAACTATATAATGAAAAGTTTATTTGTTTGTTTGTTTAGTCGGCCTCTGGTACGGGATTAGCATTTATAGTGTTCACTGAAGCTATAAACCAGTTCCCCGGAGCCCAGTTCTGGGCCGTACTCTTCTTCCTCATGCTGTTCACACTGGGTATCGACTCACAGTTCGGTACTCTAGAGGGAGTTGTCACGTCCATTGTAGATATGAAACTCTTCCCAAATCTTCGCAAAGAAATACTTACAGGTACATTTACTTTTATCAATATTATGCTTTTAAAAAAATAACACATTTCGATATATATAGTTACTTTAATTAAACAAACAGCAAATTAGTTTTGTTAAATGTAAAACAAACTCGCTAATCGTGCGTTAAGGTGAATAATTCTTCTTTTTTACTGCCCTAGTGCAGAAAAGAGGAATACTTCATATACAGGGTGTCCCAGCTAATATGGAACAGCAAAATATCTCCGGAACCATGATAGATAGAAAGATGCGGTTATAAGGGTTCGATAAAGGCTAAAAAGCGCTGCTAGAACATATTCTGTGTGCAGCAAACAAAATAAACAAAAAGTGAATAGGAAGCCATATTTTTAAGACTGTATTTGGATTCTATGGCTAAAAATAAGACTTTTTTACTCGTGGAAATGTTTCAAAAATCAAGAAACAAAAAATTCTTATTTTTAGCCATAGAATGCAAATCCATTCTTAAAAAGCTGCATTATTGATATTTTTTTTTACTTTTTGAGCCCTGCTGAACACCTTTTTTAGGCAAAAAAAAAAGTTACGTATAAGGTATAAATATTTGATTGGATTTGGATTCTATGGCTAAAAATAAGAATTTTTTGTCTTTTGATTTTTTCCCCCTAAATCCATTAGTTTAGCTGTAAAATGGACTTAAAGTTTAAATTTTAGCAAGTTTAGGGCNTTCATGGTCGTAGGTCCAGTGGTTTCAGAGATATCGTGATGTGTCAGTGAGTCAGTCAGTGAGTGGTATTTGGATTTTATATATATAGATAATAAGTGTTCTATCGATCAAACTGTCTTTCTCTCAAGAATAAAACTTTACATAAAGTTTATATATAACTATTAACTTTATATATAACTTATTTTATATAAACTTCCACCAGTGTGATTTTATTGTGTGTACTAATTGCCATTGATTGCGTTAGTAGCTGAATTAATAGCGACTTCCGACGAACCGCGAGGCGAGTCACGAGCGCGAATGTGTAAATGCGGTNTATATATAAATAAGAAAAAACTTTTCATAAAGTTATATATAACTTATTTTATATAATCTTCCACCAGTGTGATTTTATTGTGTGTACTAATTGCCAATGATTGCGTTAGTAGTTGAATTAATGGAGAGTTCCGGCAAAGCACGAGGCGAGTCACGAGCGCGAATGTGTAAATGCGGTATAAACGACTCACTCGTCATTCGCCTCGACAATAGCCTCGCGACTCGTGGCGATCGTGTAGGAGCGGTTTCTCTAGAGCAAGTCAGAGGGAAATTCCTGGAAGTCAAGGGTTGCAACGAGTTGGGAGGCGAGGCGAACTCAGTGTTTACACACTCGCTGTTCATTTCACAACGAGTCCTTCTCTTTNCCTAAATCCATTAGTTTAGCTGTAAAATGGACTTAAAGTTTAAATTTTAGCAAGTTTAGGGCTCTCTAGACGGCAAACTAATGATCGGAGCGAAACATTTCCAAGAGTAAAAAAGTCTTATTTTATAGCCATAGAATCCAAATCCAGTCTTAAAAATATGGCTTCCGATTCACTTTTTGTTTATTTTGTTTGCTGCACACAGAAAATGTTTAGCATATGTTCTAGAAGCGTCTTTTTAGTCTTTATCGAACCCTGAAAACCGCATCATTCTATCTATCATGGTTCCGGAGATATTTCGCTGTTCCATATTAGCTGGGACACCCTGTATATGAGACGCGCATGTGAGTAGCTGAAAAACGTCTAGTAATTCACTAAATTGTGTTATCAGATTATTTTTTTTTTTTTTTTAAATCAACAATTAATTTAGTGGACAAAAGCCCTATAATCACAGGCCATTATTTTCTTTTTAATAAACAAAAGAAATAATCCATAGCTGGTTTTGTCACAGTTTTTATGTTTATAGCTACTTTTGCAACCAAACCCACCGCCNATGTTTTATTCCAGAAAAGGATCCTTGTTTAATTAATATACATAATATTTTTAAATGATAATTGTATAATATGTAAATATAGAATTTAATTTAAATCCTTATTCAGATTTTCATACTATACTAATGAAAACCTCAAAGTGATATATGTAAAGAACCTATACAAGTGAATATATTACTGCCTTGCGGTCCTATGTGAAACCGGCCATTTTAATTTTTAAAAAACTGTTGAGATGCATTAAGTTCCTGATTTGTCTCCTGAATCAAAGGACAGTCTCTAAGATTCCTTATTTCACGAAAATTTATTTATTATTTGTTGATCATTACTTTACTTATTTGGTCATCAGACTAACTGTAATCAACATAAACGATAGTGGTATCAACAATATTGTGTTATTTATAGCGGTATTAACATGGTAATAATTACGGTGGTATTAATTATAGTGTAATTAACTATATTGGTATTAAATATATATGCATATAATGGTATTTTTGGCAATAAACTAATAGTCCAGGAGATAGCGTGCAAAAAAGTGTCTGACTAACATCAAGCTAGAAATTTGTATACAAGTCAATCTTTTAGCGCCTTTTAAGAATATGTGGTCGGCTAAGTTCGTCTGCGGGACATAGCTTAGCAATGGGCGTTTGAAAAAAACAAACCGGTGGAGAGTGGCCATGTCTCACCAATTATGGTGGACAATGTGATTATCATGATCCTGAGTACAGAATTAGTTAATAGACTGAAAATCAAGTTGATCTTAGTTTGTCCCTTGACAGGTGACCACGTTGATTTTTAGTAATATTTTAATAACTAAACTATCAAGCGTAAAAAGAACATCGACTTGATTTTTGGTTTACTAACTAATACTGTACTCAGGATCGTGAAAATCATACTGTCCACCATAATCGGCGAAACATGGCCGCTCTCCGCCATTTTGTTTTTTTAAATTGCCTATTGCCAAGCTATGTCCCGCAGACGAACTTAGCCGACCCCATATTCTTAAAAGGCGCTAAAAGATTGACTTGTATACAAAATTCTAGCTTGATATTAGTCAGACACTTTTTTGCACGCTATCTCCTGGACTATAATTAGTTCTTTGAGTTTTGTTTACTCTCTATGTGTTAACAGAATAATTTCGCTTGCACAACAAAGGGCGTGATGCGATGTATGATTTTATAAGACTACTAGGTTAGGAGGTAGTAAAAGGTAAGCGGTAGCCATGCGTGGGTTTGTTTGAGTTGTCAGTGTGTACCAGGCGTAGGATCTGTATGTCATCCATACCTGTTGCATATCTGACTATCGCCCCCGGTATCGGGGTGCTGTGACGTAAATTTGTACAGCAAGAGTGACAAGCTTTCCATTGAACTACCAGGGATACAGACTCTCGTAGGAGCTCACTCTAAGACTCATTCCTAACTCGTTTCCATCAAAAGTTAACGAGAAAGAAAATAGTCTACTTTACAAGCACCTTGTCAATTACTATATAATATTACTAGTAGTTCTGTGAACAGAAGACCACTCTTGCACAAAAATAATAATAATAAAATAAAACAACTACATACATCGGATTAATGACTTCATGGATTATCCACGGTAAATTTCATCAGAAAAAAAATTAAATAAACCATATAATACATCGATTTTAATGATTGACAAGAACATCCATGCCAAATTTAAGAAAAACCAAAAAATAAATCTGTATAAAAATTTAAAACAATAAACGATATACATACATAGATTTTTATGAATCCAAGGAATATCCATGTCAATAATGATGAAACTAATTTATGTGGACATCATGTTATTCTCGTATTTTTTTTACTTTCTCATACGTGTTCCAATATAATTGCATATTATATAGAAAAATTACTGAACTAGTCCCCTGAGTAAAAAAAGTGGTTTAGGCCAATTAATTTAACCGTTAATCGATTCCCTAAAATTATCCAGTTTTGTTTTACGAGAATAATATCACAACTACAATAGTTATAATTGTTTTAAGTACTAATGATGGTAATTCCTATTCCTGGTATGGTAATTGGTAATCTTGATATGAGAAACTGTCAGTAACACAACTCACAAAGAATGACATGAATATAATTTGTAATATTTTATACATGCATACATTTTTAAACGCCCTTGCATTTTCAGTCTTCGGAAATGTACTGAGTTATGATTTGCAATGTAAGAGCCGATGTAAAAGTCACGTTAGTTTCTTGTCTTTCAAACGTCGATCAAGGGGAAACCCAAAGTAGAGACTCAGGTACAAGGTAGTAAAAATGTACTGAAATGGGAAACAAGGATTTGGTTAAGGCCTGAAGTTCGCAGATACCATGCCTATAAAGTAAAGGTCACGTGATTACTATTATCCATCATCTTCATCCTCCATTTCTTCAGCCATATTTCAAGAAGTGTAAAACGTTTATGGACATGATCAGAAGCTGTACTGGGAGATTTATGAGAAAAAAAAAATCAATTTGTCATTTGAAGAATAAAAAAGTGGTGGAAGATATTCAGGAACGTCAAATATGTACAGAAAATGTAGAATTATAGCTAGGATACTTCCTTGGGGTAAACCGGCTTTTATCAAAAAGATTGAAGATGTTTCGAGGCCAATGAATGTAATAGTTATTTACGTACCTAGAGCAGTAAGGGTGTTATTACAGGCCGAGGGCGAAGTTTGAAACATCCGAGGCCTGTCATAGCTCTTACTGCTCGTGGTGCGTACACTATTTTATCGCCCTCCACATGTAAAGTAACTACAAAAAGCTATTTTGCCGTAATCTTCAAAAACAATAAATGCATTTTAAGGTTAAATCATTACCAAAACAAACGGCAGTTATAAAAATATTGATTGTTTACAAATTGAACAGCTGACGCTGAGAACTACAAGCGCTATCTGCACGCCGCGGCCCGGCCAGGAAGCGGCCGCTTCACGAACTACTAGCTGCCCTGTAATGGAAAAACCATACATTATTACCGGCCCCAGGGCTGTAATATGGATCATTACCTGCCGCTCAGGATAGGAATGTTTACAAGTGGAGGGCTATAAAATTAGTTATGATATATAAAAAATGCATGTGGGAAAGGATTTTTCAAGGTAAAATGGATTTTGGTTTTTCATATAACAAATTATTTTAGTATAAAGACTATTTAATTTACAGATTAATCATTTTCTAAGAAGAAAAGACACTAAACAACTTTCGACGATATTTGTTACACCGGGAAAGAGTTAACAATTTCAATTCCAAACGTCTAAGTGACTATTGCTTACTGTATTGACATTATAAACCTACAATTACATTCTCTTAACAACACGTTAAAATTTTTTTTCTTCTAGTTTAAGCCGACTGTTACTAGATCATTTATAAATACAGCAATATAGCTACGTTTTAAGTACTCAACCTACTCATAGACGACTGAAAATAGTTAAACTTTCGCCTATAAAAACGTAGTCTTCCTTTTCTTAACAACTTAAAAGTACTCACTCTTGCCTACTCTTACTGGACCCTTACAACAATTACTAAACTTAAAAAAAACAAAAAAAAAAAACCCCTATTCACATTCACTCACTATACATGTTCAAGAAGTTTAATGTTTTTTTTTCTGCTTCTTTCTTTCTTCTTTTCTTTTTAAGCATGGCAATTTAAGAGTTAAAGTGAAGTCCGTTATAACTATAACAAGTACAAGAGAAAAAAAGCATCAAAAAGAAAAGTAATATCCACTTGAAACAAACTAGAGGGAAAACTGAACACACCCCACAACTCTCCTTTGAATATTTCATCAAAAAATTGCTGTTTTTTTCTTTTTCTAAAAAGTTTTCCATTAAAAATTTATATTGTTTATTCTATTTTAGTTATCACTTGTATATATAAATATTAAAAATACCACAGAATAAAAATTATTTTTATTTACATTGATAGCATTATTTGATGCTAAAGCTTGCTGTTTTTTTCTTTTTCTAAAAAGTTTTCCATTAAAAATTTATATTGTTTATTCTTTTTTAGTTATCACTTGTATATATAAATATTAAAAATACCACAAAATAAAAATTATTTTTATTTACATTGATAGCATTATTTGATGCTAAAGCATGCGATATTAAAACTATACTAGAATATCTCTAATTCTGTTAAACTCNTGAGAGATAATTAGTTATATTTATAATGAATAAGTCTCGCGCTGTCCAATTATACTTAAACAGAAAAAGCCACGTGATGTCTAGTTATTTCTTATTAATTCCATTCAAAGAAAAAGATCTGAGACATAATTAGTTATGTTATATTTATAATGAACTAGCTGGACCCGTGCTTCGCTACGGAGTGTTTTAAATTTGATAAGTTTATAAACTACCAGGAAAGCATACAATTTTTTTACTATGCGAGAATATCTAGATTCTATCCCTCCTACTTATATCCCGTCCTCTTTAATAAGAAAATTGCAAATATCCTAAATTTACCCCCTCCTAAATGAAAATATGACAAAACTGTACATAACAACAGTTACTGTACTCTTAAAGNTACAGTCGCTTAAGCACGAAATCGGTCTGTCGACGATAACTTCAGTAGGCTTTTTTATATGATTTCAATTTCCTTTGGGGTATATATGTGTCCTATATAGTAGATTGTACCTATACTTTGAGTACAATCGGACAAGCGGTTTGGGAGATATTAGCATTTTAGTGTTTTTTAAGGGTGTTGTGTGTCGGAACCAAATTGCGGGTAAACTGTAAGACGTATCGAAAAGCGGATAGCACCAGAGGTAACTGATTTTAAAAGATCTACAACTTTGGTCCTATGACTTTTGGTCATAAAAATTAGACATGTTTTTTATAATAGAGACATGTTTTTTATTATTGTTAAATTTTTGACTGTGAGTCATGTGTGGGATTTCCACACCGGTACTTTTGAACACTTATGGCTCAGCTTCTGCAGTAGATAGAGATATGGGGTGTGTGGGGTCTGAAAACTTCATTCTNTTTAAATAATATTAAAAAAAAAACCTGTCAATTAGTGTGTCATATCCCTATTTCATATACTTCCTGATTTTACGTTTTTACAACCTTTTATTGACAAATGTATTTGATTTCCCCAAGCTTTTTTAAGCTTTCATATTTTTATATCAATCAAAGAATGAAGGGATATCTATGGCACGGTTTAGATTCGGTTTCAGTGAGATCTTTTGTACAGAGATTTGTCCTTCTTTGTATTAAAGATATACTTTTTAATCCATTATACGCCTATAATAATAATAATATTTTACAATTAAAAATAACTAAATGCACTTTTTTAATAGGAAAGGGAAAATAGTTTCTATTTTAAAATTACATATGACAGACATTTTCCCTCTTCTCTGTTATAGATTTTATATCATTCTAAATGCAACCAGAAAACTCAAGAGATGTTTAAAAACCCTAAACCAAACATAGAATCCAAACTTTAAAATGATGCTATATTTATCGTTGTTAGTCTCAAATCGATAAGTAGGACATCCTTGCCGAATCTTCTCGAAACAAGAATAACAAGGAAGGAATATTTATGGTTCTTGTATAAGTAATTAATAGTTACAAAAGTAATTATGGTAATAGAATCCAAAACGCATGAGAGACGAATCCCTTGTTATTCTCAAGTGGAAGCATTACAATTTACAATGTTGTCATTAAGCTTGTTGCCTTTAGAAACAAGATGAGAGCATTAAAGTATTCAATTTCGAGGTTGGAGGTCTCTTTTTAGTGACAACTTAGACACGGGATCGGGCACGACTTATTTGCATTTGATAAATTTATTACAGCTACTTCACTATTAGTTCACGCTTTCTATTAAATTTAGTTATTTGGTTCAAATTTGCATTTGTGGCAAGCTCTGTGCGACATAGTATTCTGGACAGGTTCGAGGAATGTAGTAATGTGCAATAAAGTCTTTTTTTAAAACATGTAAATTACGTGTTGCATGCCTACTAAGTATTCCTGTACATGTGTATGGGATATATGTATTTTATATATACAGGGTGGGTCAAAAATCGCATTTTTAGTTCCATGAAAATGGAAGTATGGTGATACCCTCCAAAACGTGATTCCGAGATCTCTGTGAAGGACAGGTCTTAAGAACCCGGGGGTGTCATAGAAATCCGTTTCATATACATGTATGTCTGTGCGTACGTATGTATGTACGTANAGAAACCGCGTTCCTTGAATGGTCAAAAAAGGATCAAAAAGCTCTTGCAACGATCGTTCTAGGAATTCACTCCCACGAACTCATCCATGTCAAGCAATGCAAACATGCTAAGGAAGCCTGGTCCGCCTTAGAGAAAGTCTACACTCCCCGGGGACCTAGTCGTAGGGTTAAATTAATTAAAGATTTATTAAACCTAAAAAAGACTTCTAATACTAGAATGCAAGACCATCTTAATAAATTATTTTCGCTTGTAGATAGTCTAACAGAAATTGAAGGAGCGCCGCCAAACGATTTCCTTACAGTCCTGTTAATTTGTAGTCTGCCTGACGACTACGACAACTTTAGATGTGCCATAGAGAGTAGGGACCAACTCCCCGATTTAGAGAGTATTAAAATTAAAATGTTGGGGGAGGAAAATAGGAGAAATGACAACCCGATTGTCCAAGACGCGTTGTTTTCTTCGAACAAATTCCACCAATTACATTATAAACATTTTGACAAAAAATGCAAATGCCAATGTCAAAATGAAAATAATAAAAACATACCGAANAACATGGCAACACTAATTTTCCCTTTTTATAACCCCAAAACTACCTCCACGTTTGTTGTTTCCCGCCTTCGATTGTGCCAACTCTAATCTTATAGACTGTAGTCATGTTTTACTTTCAATTAAATTCGACGGGCTTTTATCTTTATACATGTATTTTTCAATATTAAAATTAAAAATTATTGTTATAAAATTGTATCTCGATAATAATTCATCGTTTTGTTTAACATGTTTAATTATTTTCTTTTACAATTGTCATGACATAAGGAGTAATGGAAACATCTTTTTCAGAGAGAAACGTTTTGTTATTATAAATGGTCTGTGTTGAGTTTAGATTTTATGTATCTTATTATAAAATGAAAGAACTGCCATTCAAAGACTGACAGCTAAGTTGATGTCTTAAGTTTTCACGTTTGTCATAGTAAAATCAATAGCAAGTGAAATTTAAGTGAAATTTTAAGTGAAAATTTAAGTGAAATAGTAAAATCAATAGCAAGTGAAATTTAAGTGAAATTGTGTTTTGAACATTATAGTCCAAGAGATAGCGTGCAAAAAAGTGTTTGTCAAACATCAAGCTAGAATTTTTTTGTATATGTAAATCTTTTAGTGCATTTTAAGAATAAGTGGTCAGGTAAGTTCGTTTGTTGGGCATCATCACATCTTGGCAATCATCACTATCCCTGGCGCTACGGGATCAGCTTGGTAATAGATATTTAAAAAAAAAAAAAAAAAAAAAAAAACCAGTGCATAGCGGCCCCCTTTGATGGACAATGTGATTTTCTTTTCATTATCCTGAGTACGAAGTTAGTGGACCATCAAGTTTATGGTAGTCTTCCACTTAATAGCTTAGTTAGTAAAAAATGTCTCCAAATCAAAGTTTTCACCTATTAAGTGGCAAACTACTACCAACTTGATTATTGGTCCACTAATTAAGTTCTTACTCGCAGAGTCATGAAAATCACATTCTCCACCAAAAAGGGTGGAAAATAGCCGCTCTCCACAGGTTTGTTTTTTTCAAATGCCGATTGCCAAGCTATGTCCCGAAGACGAACTTAGCCGACCACATATTATTAAAAGATTTACTTATTAAAACAATTTTAGCTTGATGTTAAACACTTTTTTTCACGCTATCTCCTGGAGTATTATTCTTGTAACTATTCTAATTATTAAATCTGTACGATGACCGATCATTGAGATTTTTTAGAAACTACCAGAACTTATCTTTAGAGTACATAGGCTTATGTACGCAGAAGAACATAAAATTGTAAAACAAAGTATGAAAGAAACAGAAAGACCTTAAACAAGCATATAAATATTAAACAAATATAGAATCATTGTTAGGCTTAAGCAAACAAAACCAAAGATAAACTCAATATAATTATAATTGAAGTTTGAAACATACTTTTAATAAAAAANAATTTATCTTTTATGTAATCTGTGCTTTGCCGTTGCAATTTGAAGTGGATTTAAAAGAGACTATTAGTTTTATATTTAGAATTTATGAAGGCATAAACGGTGGACTCAAAGTTACTGAAACCCACGGGTCCACGAACGGTATAGCAATAGACCAATGAAAACGGTCCGAGACAACTCAGACAAACTTTCTCATACACGAGTTCATAAAATGTTTTGTCAAAATAATCTAATAAAAATCAAATCACAATACTCTCTCTCTTAATATGAGAAAGTAAAAAATTATGGACGTCAAGGTGTTGCAGAATTAATATCAGAAAACCAAGAGACAAATAAATGTAAAACTATCCAAAAAGGAAAAGAATGTATTATATAGGCTCNACAAATATAGAATCATTGTTAGGCTTAAGCAAACAAAACCAAAGATAAACTCAATATAATTATAATTGAAGTTTGAAACATACTTTTAATAAAAAAGCCATTCTGTATTTTCAGAGAACATTGATTGTATAATAACCTGACCATGCAAATTTTATTTCACATCTGCTAACTCCCATAACACAACATTTCCTTTAAGCTACATTATTAATAATTGCTACTCTTTTGCTTACAATCAATTAGATAACCCTAAAAAATATATGCCAATTTTAAGCGTAATATGTTGTGAGATCATAGGTTAGCCAAAGTCCTCCCCTGTCAGAGAACGTTCTACTAGATCTAACTCTTTAAGTCCTAGTAAATGATGTTGTTTGTCTGTTCTCCCTCTCTATTCTCTGTCCTTCACAAACAAAAATGTTCATCCAAAACCACTTTAGACGTTAAAATTTAAAAAAAAATTTTAATTCGAAAATTACACAGCACAAAAAGGTAAAACAGTTAACCTTTACATTAACTATTACATATTTATCATTACATATTACATTATAAAGGGTAGTCCAACTAAAACGCACGATGTTAATTGTAAATAAAACCTAAAGTTTTCAGAGAATTATCTTAAAATTTTTTATTACGATAGAAGGATCTATGACAATTATGTGTAAAACAAAATGTCCGCCAAATGCTCGCCACGGCTTCGGTGGCATACCTCTATCCGATGGTCCATATTTCCAATGAACCTGAGACATAATTGAGATTCAATGTCGTAATTGCAGTCCCGCGGCGTGGGGGGGACACGGGGATCTGGGCCCCTGGAAGGGAAATAGAGGGGCCCCCACTGCAAGTTTGCAGGGGACCCCCAATATCTTACCGCCGCCACTGCGTAAATGCGCCGAATTATCTCATCATTAGCTCTTGAATTGTTGATGACTTATTGATGTACACTTTTCCTTTCAAATATCCCCAAAGAAAGAAGTCCTACGTTGTCAAATTACATGATCGTGGCGGCCAATTAACATCGCCATTGAATTTCTCGTGCAAAAGAGCCATTGTTTCGGCGAGCATTTGGCCGATATTTTGTTTCACACATAATTGTCATAGATCCTTCTATCATAATAAAAATAATAAGATAATTCTCTTAAAACCTTAGGTTTTATTTACAATTAACATCGTGCGTTTTAGTTGGACCACCCTTTAATAAATAACCTTTAGTTAACTATTACATATTTAATTTATTTTTCCCCTATGATTTATATTAAGCTTTTTTTTAAATAAAATTTACTTTATACTAGATAAAACTTTGTATCCTAGTGCTGAAATGTATTACCAACTCAAATCATACATTTTAATTTCTCGATCAAGAAATTTCGAAGAATTACAAAGTTGCAAGAGTTTAGTGTCAACGATCTACCTTTCAGGAGCTTGTTGACATTGATGCTGAACATAAACTCAAGGAATTTAATAACAAGGAGACCGATTGATATGCTAAATGAAGAGCGCAAGTCATGAGAACTAAGACAGGAGACAAAAAAGTACACATAAATGTATAGTTGAAAATAATGAGGCCGAATCCTGGACTTAAAAGGGAAAGCTAAAACCATGTATTCAAGCGATAGAAATTTGTGGTTTAAGGAGAAGCCTTAGTTTTGTGGCTACTATGAGTAAGGAATTTAGAAGTCAGGCGGAACAGCCGGTGATTTAGAGGAGTGAGAAGCGGTAATTTTTGTGTGTCACGATGTCATTGTGCGGACCTCTTGTCAAGTTGCGTGGGCACGCCCAACGGATGGGATAAAAAAGATGGCCACGACTCTCAGGCCACGAATGCTCAATTAATCATCGCCTGGTCGAAGGAAACGTCCAAGAGCAATCTGGAGAAGAGGAGTAGCCAAAACAACGAGAGAGCACAATCTCCAAGAGGGAGGCTGGAGAATCGGAAAAAGTAGAAAATGGAAATAGAGTAACTGCTGCTAAACTAGAGAAGCCCGCAAAAAGTAAAGTATAGTTATTTACGCACCAAGGGAGTTAAGTAAGTGATTGCACCCTGAGCGATTAAGTTGAATAAGAAAAAAAATAATTGAATAAGATTTTAATTTTAAAGTATTTTATAAAACAAAAAGTAAACATTTTTATATTTAAAAAAATTGATATATACTATTAATAATAATACACCAAATAAGTTTAATCATGTTAAAATTAAATAATAGATAGTAATTATTTGAATTTCAATGCTAAAATTAAATGTGAGAATTAGCTGGTAGCTGAGTCATGTATTGTATTGAATGGCATTGACAACTAATGCATAACCATATCTGAGTAGATCTACATTTAGAAATTAATATTTCTCTTTTAACTTTTTGTTTTACTGATGATTCACCATGAAAACCATCGTGAAGGTTGTGTGTGAAGATGACATTATAGATTTAGGCATTAAACAATAGTTAATAAATGAAATGTGTATTAGCACCAACCTTATTTACTTGTGCTTTATTACTTGGGCAACACTGGAGGGAATCATGAAAGTTCATGATTTCCTACTCTTTCATTACTCCCTGTTTAACCCGACCGGTCTTTCCTCCCTGTAAACTAGGGAGGAAATTTCACTTTTTCTCCCCGCTGGAGGTAAATTATATTGTCTAGTAATTATATTAATATGACTCAAAGCTTTCTCGCGTCCTATTATTGTCAAATAATATGTGATCAAACTAAATATTAAAAGAGGGGTTGTTTGAACCAATAAACTTTGTTCCCTGTGGGATTAAATTTATTTTTATTTAATAATAAAGGTATGTTGACAGTTGGAAATTATATGAGACCGTCTAAAAGCTACTTCCGCCAAACAACCCGCATTTCTTCAATCCCCAAAGAAGAACTCTTAAAGATATGTTAAAACTAAAAATATTGTGTGCATGTTAAGAAAGCTATACCTAATCGTAGGTGGTTAATTTTACTGTGAGGTCAACAGTGGGCTAATTTTGTCCTACCATCTAAACTCAATAAATCGAGTTTTTTAAGATATGGTGATTTGCAAAATGAACGATAGATGGACCCAAAATCAAAAAGTTCCCTCATATCTAAAACGGTTTTCTGCCGGGGAATTTTTCATTTGGAAATTACATATACATATATATAAATATGTTGTTCAGAATTTTACAATTTATCTGTTCCTTCTCTATTCTCTGAAACAATAGAGCAACTTGTGGAGTATATTTACTATAAAAAAGTAGAGCTAGAGTCACAATAGTCCAGGAGATAGCGTGCAAAAAAAAATGTCTGACTAACATCAAGCTAGAATTTTGTATACAAGTCAATCATTTAGCGCCTTTTAAGAATATTTGGTTGGCTAAGTTCGTCTGCAGGACATAGATTGGCAATAGGCATTTGAAAAAAAAAAAAAAAACCGTGGAGAGCGGCCATATCTCACCAATTATGGTGGACAATGTGATTTTCATGATCCTGAGTACAGAATTAGTTAGNTTACTACGCTATAGTTAAACATAGCGCTAAAGTTAAACATTGAACTCTTCTTATCTGTCTTAATGTGTAATATAAATTATAAAATAAGAATGCTAACTACTTATACGAGGCGAAATTAGAAAAGAGAAGTAATATTTGTATCATTAAAGCAAGCGTCTTACAATAAATATGTATTAATCAATGAGAAAAAAAAATCATGGTAAGATTAAAGTCAAAGAGTATGTTTGTAGTAGGTAAGAAACAGGACTGTTCTCTACCTACCCGGACTACTAATTTAAAACATTATAAAATATATCACTTCCCTACACAAAAGAATTAGTTTGTATCAGGTTGAAATTTCACATGCCTGGTTCAATTGTAAATGATGAATATAAAGTTTTATTAAAATCGTTAAGTTAGAACGTAAGATATTGGTAAAAAAAAAGTGGTTTTCTCTATTTTAAAGATTAAGGTCTGCTTTAATAAATTTAGCGATCTTTATCACTTCATAGCGGTTTCGGTATTAGTTAGGCCGCTCCCTGACTTGTCGGTACGATATCGGTAAGCATCGGTGCGGTATTTCTGCTTTACCGATAGCTTACCGAAAGCATGCCGAAAGCTTACTGATACTGCCTTCATCTCCTCACTTGTCGGTATACTTTCGGTAAAATCTTGCAGTGACGGTAGTGTCGTGATTATGTCGTCGTCAGAAGAAGATACCATTATAGCGTGTTATATTTATTTGCGGTGCGTAGAAAAAGAGAAAAGTACTGGCGATATCCTTTAATATATAATTTCAAATAAAATTTCAAATTACTTCAGACAGACACGAAAAAAGTTAAGCCCAGATTTGTTTTTCCTAATGTATAAATTGAAAAAGTATCCAAACATTTTCCAAACAATTTTGGTCAATAGACAGTTAAAATATATTAGGGGAGAGAGAGAGAGAGAGAGAGAGAGAGAGAGAGAGAGAGAGAGAGAGAGATAGAGAGAGAAAGAGAGAGAGAGAGAGACAGAGACAAAGGGAGAGAGAGAGAGACTAATTTTCATGAATATTTCAAAAAATGACGTACAATCCGAGATAAAACTTTTTTCAGAGGCATTACCCCAGTTTGGAATGTNTTATGTTCGTAAGTTGGAACACTGGAGTGCGGTAAAGTAAAATGAGTGCGGTAAAGTAAAACGAGTGCGGTAAAGTAGTAAGTGCAGGAATCTGCTGTTTTGCGTACTATTTTGAGTGCGATAACAACCACTTTATCGGTCAACTGTAGGCAATAAATATATCAAAAAAGAGAAAAAAAGGGTAAAATTCAGCCGCCATCTTGGATTTTAACTGATTTCCTGGGCCGGGGTTATTGGGGAATTGGAGGTAGTTTAAATTCCATGCTTCAGTACATTATAAGTATCCATTTTGAGTGCAAACAATTTATTTTACGGCAATAAAAAACACAAAATAGAAAAAAATTGTAAAATTCTGCCGCCATCTTGGATTTTGACTAATTTCCCGGGCCGGGATTAATGGCGATTTTGAGTATGTTAATATACACACTTTTTTTTCAAAAATAATCATTTATGTTGCAATTTTGCCGAGGTCAAAATTTATTTTGACTGGACTAAGTATATTTACTATAAAAAAGTAGAGCTAGAGTCACAATAGTCCAGGAGATAGCGTGCAAAAAAATGTCTGACTAACATCAAGCTAGAATTTTGTATACAAGTCAATCTTTTAGCGCCTTTTTGTGCGCCACCATTTTGTTTTTTTTTTCAAATGCCTATTGCCAAGCTATGTCCCGCAGACGAACTTAGCCGACCAAATATTCTTAAAAGGCACTAAAAGATTAACTTGTATACAAAATTCTAGCTTGATGTTAGTCAGACACTTTTTTGCACGCTATCCTGGACTACAAGGGCCACAGAACAGAAAAAGGGGAAAAAACCATATCATCCAAATTTCAACGAACTAAGACAAATATGAGGTGTTAAAAAATATGGCCAGACAGACCAACTGGAAGAGATGAGACCAAATATGCTTGTTTTCCCGACTCCACCTTTTTAGAGTCGTGTGATATACATTTGAGAATGTAAAATCATTTATTTTACAGTTTATAGGGCGTTTCCCAAATAGACTAAAACAAAATACAAGACAGTTGTCTTGTATTGTGTAACAGTAGATTATTCTAAGCAGATTGAGCAAGTATATCTTGACTAACACGAGAAACGCTCCAAGAAAGCACAAATAAATGTAAGTGATTTATATTTGAAAGAAGATGGGGTGAAAGACTCCGCATAAAAGGGAAACTAAGGAATCCAAACCAGAACAGAACCCTCTAATTAAATTCAAGGGCTCCAAACACTAAATCTCTTACTGCGAAAAAATAATCTGAGTAAAAATCTCGAGTTAATTGTATTTTTGTCTATAGCACTTGTCCCACTTCTTTTAAAATATATCCTCAAGATTTATAACACATATCTGGAAAGAATTTAGCCTTCGTAGGATGTAAATGTAACGACATAGATTCGTTAGCAAACAGTTTATGACACACATTGTTTATTTTCTTGTAAAATAAACCAGAGTAGAAGAGCCTGACGGATCGGACCTCTTATGTATAGAATATAATAAATGTTGGTTAAGAAGAATTTACCAACATTTAAGAAGCAAAAGGAGGAAATTTGGATTTAAAAACCAAAAAAATTGTAGATAGGTAACTGAAGCTCATAAGAGACGAGGGTATAAATCCTGAACTAAAAAAACAAATTAAAATAATTGTAGCAATCCTTTTTTAAAAGTAAGGAATTATAAAAATTTAATTTCAACGTAACATTAAAATAAATGTTTGGAATAACTTAAATAAATTGTTTTGTAATGATGTAATAGTTGGATGCTTCTTAATTTCAAATATTACGAAGACCAAATATGGTCTTAAAACTTTTAATTATGTCTTTCTTTCTCTCCCGCCACTGGACATTATAGGCGCAAAAATGACGAAACGAAGTCAATTATCTTTAGTATTTATGTGTGCCAACATGTTACGCATGTTGTAGTTTTGGTATCATCGAAAAATATTAAGTAGAACCTGAGATATGTAAAAAAAATTGGTCAGAGAACACTCAGACAAACTTTCTCATATATGGACATTTAATTACTATTGGAAATTTCATAAAAATAACTTCCTCTGGGCGAGGAATCGAACCCGGGCTCTCTCCATCCGCGTTTTAAGCTATTTTCGCAGGAACTAGATTTTTCCAGGGAAAACGGCTTATATCATTAGATTCGTATTTAAATTGACTACATTTTAGAATTTTTTAATCAAAATCGTCGGAACCGTTTTCGAGAAATAATTTTTTTTCGTGTTTTTTTCAGAGTTTTTGGGGGGCTAGCGCCCTCAAATTTGGAGTTAAAATCAGTTCTCGATTTCGCCTCGGGGTATGATTTTTCTGTACGTGTATGCCAAATTACGTTAGGCTCCAGGCGTCTACACAGACGGCAGACAGACGACAGACAGACGACGGACAGACATTTTTTAAAAACCACTTTTTTAGACTCAGGGGACCTCAAAACGTGTAAATCCATCAAAATCTAAAAATCGAATTTTCGCGCCATCACAATACTTTCTCTTTATATGAGAAAGTAAAAAAGAGCACAGGTTGTAATTTTTGGACAAGGAGAAAGTGTAATAGATTTATTTCTTAAACGATCTCATTTGTGGCCTTTTTTTGCAAAGTTCATATACTGGAAATAAATTGTGTGCTAAAGATTTAAATTATTCTAGCTGGCTTCTAGAGGTTGTGGATGGCAAAATAACATCTGTGATACAGTTCCTAAGTTATGGCAAAAATTACATATTAGGAACAAAATATAGATATTAATCAAGGGCCAATCAATCAGGCCATTCAAATAAAGTTATTTAGATATGCCATAACGTAGATGTAAAATATATATATAAAAAAACAATTTTGAACATAATAAAGGGCACTACTGATATATATTATATTGTCGACTTTGCTAAACCTAAAGGTACAAATAAAAATGATGAAGAAATGTCTAAATTATCTGACTGAATTCTATAATTCTATATATTCTGTGGATTCCCCGCACAAAAATTAGAATTAAAAATCGGTGCCGTCGTCAGACTTGTAATACTCAGAAAATTAAAATAAACCACAGTTTATCTAGCGGTACACGATTGCAAATAGTTTACTCATACAAAAACCATATAGAAGCTCACATTTTAACAGGTTGCCACTCGGAAGGAATATATATACCAAAAATGAAATTAGATACACGCGACTCAGAAAATATTCCTCTTATTTTACGAAATACTGTTTCCCGATGCTTCAGCATTTGCTATGACAAATAATTAAATCACTGGGGTGAAGCATTAAAAAAGTCGGGTGGTACATAAATAGACCATTATTTCGCCATGGCCAGTTACACGTAGTAATTTCTAGAAGTAAAAGCAAACATGAAATTAAAATTCAGTCAGCGAATGGTAATAATAAAAGATAAAAAGAGTAATTAATACAGTATGGCCAGAAATTTCTGAAAAGTGATGAAAATACATTCTTTTTAATGTCCAACGCAGAATGGTCTTTATTATAATTTGGGAGCGAAGCACAACATAAGTGTTTAGTTTCATCGTAGAAACCAATATTCTCCGCAATCGCGCAAACAGAGGGTGAACCACTTAACAGATACCTATATGTATATCATAGTCTTTTTACAGATAAATCTTTCACCAGGATTAGTCTCGAAACTAGTCGAAAACTTCCGTTTTATTACTTCCGTCACACAAATTTCATTACAATTAATCTGTAAAAATGTTGGATACTTAGACGAGTCTCGAATCGCAAACTTCGTTACTCGATGTCACTATAATATGAAGAAATTCACTCTACCGTCTGTTATGATTAGAGAAATGAGGCAACTTGAATATAGAAACTATGTATAATGAAATTATTTCATACAACCAACAATAAATTCATAATTGAACAAGTATCTGTCGTTGTCATGTCAGTGTGTTGGTGAAGTGTTCTTTCCAACACTCCCCCTCACGAGCCAAGTGGAGTAAGTCCAAGGTTGCTCCGGAACTTGAGTAGTTTGGGAGCAGGCAAAGGCTTCGTGAAAATATCTGCATCCATTTCATCTGTTTGTCTGTACATTAGCTTGACGTCACCTTGACTCACAGCGTCTCTGATGAAATGTTGCTTTATAGCAATATGTTTTGACTTAGAGCTTATTATTTGATTTTGGGATAAGCTCTGAGCCGCTAGATTATCATTATAAATGGTAACCGACTTATGATTGATTCCCATGCTAGATAACAATCTTTTTAAATGAATTGCTTCCTTAGATGCTTCCGTTAAAGCCATATACTCTGCTTCTGCAGTTGATAAGGCGACAGTTTTCTGTTTACGAGATTCCCAACTCACAGCAGCACCAGCATAAACGAAGCAACATCCGGTGTATGATTTTCGATCTACAGTGCAAGCTGCCCAGTTTGCATCTGCTAATCCGATTAATTCTGATCCGGTTTTTCTAAATTTTATGGACATGGTTTTTGTTCCTTGGAGATATCTTAGGATTCTTTTTAAAGCATTTACATGCTCTTTGCCATAGCATGTGTTAAATTGGCTCAAGTAATTAACTGCATGAGTGATATCTGGTCTTGTTGCTAAGGATAAATACATTAGTGATCCAATCAGATTTTGGTAAGGAAAACTAATGTCTTTAGGATCTTCTTTATTTAATTTTAACGAAAGTTCCATAGGTGTACTGACTGGCTTGCATTCTTGCATATTAAATTTCTTCAGAAGCTCATTAGTATATTTTAACTGCGATATGGATATTTCCCCCTCTTTCTGATGAAATTCAATTCCAAGGCAGTACTC
>KZ651585.1:396690-409509 GCA_001010745.2 Gerris buenoi | reverse complement strand
CTTTCATTTGATACCCCACTCGAAAATTAAAAAAAATCTAAATTTTTGACTTTACCGCATTTTTTCGAATTGCGCATGCGCATATTAAATTTTTAACTTTTGTGTATATGTCCTGTGTTTGGGCCCGGAAGTTACGCCAGTGTTTCAAATTTCAGCATTTTAGCTTAAATGGTTCGGGCGCTATGAGCCAAAGAGCGACGGACAGACAGACACATCACCCTCGGCATAAGGGTTTTGAGAAGTATCTACAAAACCCTAAAAAGAAAATGAAAACAAACATTGAATAATAAAGTTGTTTGTTATAAAGGAAGATTAATAAATTAGTTTTGTTTTCGCATAAACACACATTGAACTCTAGATGTAAACAAGCCTCCTTTCTCTCTAATCTTTTTACATACTACCGACATTCATTAAGGTAACATTTATTTTTATGTTAACAATATATTTAATAGTTGGGTAAAGGCACCTAATATGGCACAGGTAGGTAATGTGGCATAGCGGGTTTTCTCTTGAACCAAGAACTAATTTCTTTCAGCGAATGAGTCAACGAAGTAGTTATACAGTAGTGCCGCTAGGGAAATAGTGATATATCTTAAACTCCTCACCGTTATCTTAATATTCAGCCATTTCCCAAACTTAGTGTCAACAAAAGTTTGTAGTATTTCCTTTTGATCGGCCAAAACTCATGTAATGTAAGTACTTAACTAATATATGTTTGCAGATATACATTCAGTATGTTGTGTAGATTAAGGTCAATTAAGGTGCGCCCATCAGTTTTATGAATATATTATATGAAATATTCCCAACTAAGACCTATGCCATATTAAGGGTGCCTTCACAACAATGCTATCTAATATTCAGCATTTCATAGATAAACATTTTCATTACTTATAATTACAATAGATAACTATTTTACATTAATATAAGGAGATAAAAACCAGATCATTGCTGTGAATTCCATGGTATGCCATATTAAGGGCTGACAATTTTTATCATCGTTTTTGGATTTTTTCCTTTTACAAATTTTTCAGAAGTCTTGTGTTAAATATTTAGTCATTGTAGCGTTGGCTCATTATACTTAAGTAGTTAATCTATCACTAGGATTTTTTTGTGCTGCAAAATTCGCTATTTGGGGGCGTGAAACCTATTGCCGAAAAACACTATGCCATATTTGGTGCCTTTCCCCTACTCAATTATATAAAAATAGGGATAAGAAAAAGAAAATAAACTTAAGGTGTAAGACTACACATAGATTTTATAATTATAACATTACCATCACAACTATTAGCAATTACAATCATGCATTATCTATTCTCTAACTAATTAACTAGTAGTAATAAAAAATATATACTCGTATATAAGAAAATTAAAATAATCATAATACATAGTAAAATAAGACAAGCGTAAAAATAATTAAATGTCACAATAGTAGTCGGCGTCCTGTAGGTAGCGTATCAGTCTAGTAAGCGTAGCCTGGTTGTCAGCTAAGGTCTCTGGTATAGTTTCACATAAGTTATTAGGTATTTAGGTATAGTGTATCAAGGCGGTAACAGTCACAGTCAGTAGATGACCTACAGTAAGTTACTAGTATTGATTGATATTTTTCAGGTATTAATTCCTTAATGCATTTAATTTGAAAAACATTTTTCATGTGACGTTCAGGGCCAACCAGGAGGAAGTGAGTCACTTATCTCTCATGATTGTACCTGCCCTCTTGATTTAAATTTTAACCCCACGTGCTCTTGCACTGATATTGTGTTTGAAATATTTGTGGTGTTCTCTTGGAGAGTATATGTTGACAAAGTAGCGAAGTATTTACGCAAAACTTTTACAGTTTTTGTGTTCTGAGGCGTTTTGCAAATACGGTGATTCTGAGTTCAGTATATTTTGCATAAGTGGAGAGCTTGTTAAGCTACGGTTTGATTGCTTATGGTACAGGCCTCCTTCTATTCGTGAAATCATTGTTTTTCGCCTTAAAAGTTGGAATTTTTGTATACTTTAATGATTTCTCAGAGTAAGGAGGGTTAGAGGGAACAATACTATAGGATCGGGGTCTCAAAAAGTGGTCCAATATGCGACACCCCTATACTAAACCTCCCAAGCGGCAGTTTGGTGAAACAGTATCGATATCTCGATAAAAACTCGAAATTTATCTGATGTCAGCTGATAAGTATAATGTGATATTTTCTTAAGACATTTAATATTCAAATACAGTTTTCTTTATAAATACATAATATGTACTTTAGTGTTTGTTGTTAACCGAATTAAATATCTAAAGGCAATTAAGTTGCTAATATCATGTAATAGTTCCTAGTCAACCAAAAGAAAAAAAAATCTTATATAAAACAAAATCGTCTCGAAATTACTCTGGGGCAATCTGCAAGCTACTATCGATTAGTAAAATTTCATAAAAATCAGATAAGAACTTTTGAAGATAAGCTGTAAATAAATGTATGTTGTGCGCATGTGCAAGAGAAGCAGAAGCAAATGGGTGCAGTAGGTTAGAACTAATATGGGACCAGCAATAGGCTAATTATCCTAATTACCTGCCATTCAAATTAAATTAAAATCGAACGAGTAGTTTTTAAGGTATGTTCGTAAAAATTGAGTGAGAGACAGACTGACAGACAGACACAGAACAAAAAAAAATTCTCTGATAACTGGTACGGATTTCTGTCTTGGAATTATTGAAGTCGGAGACATAAGGTTTGTTCCAACAACACTTAAAACTAGTTCCAAACTAGTTTCGAACTGTACGACGCATGCGCATTAGCGAAAAACGACCATTTGTGGTCCGTTGCGCATGCGTCGGACAGTTCCAAACAAGTTTGAAGTGTGGTTGGAACAAACCTATAGTATAGTATTCGTTCTTTCGAACGAGCTCAAGTAGTATCAAATTNGGGGGGGGGGGGGGGGGTGAAACCTACTGCCGAAAAACACTATGCCATATTAGAGCCTTTCCCCTATTTATTATCATTATAATTTTTGCATTTTCGTTACAAAACTATAATAGATATTAGCTGTTTGTACGATGTAGTTCATACTGAGTTCTCTCTTGCTCTCGTATTGACACCACAACATTTCATGGAAGTCATTTGTGGGATTTCCACACAGGTGTTTCAAATTGTAAAATTAATTGTTTATCTTATTAAGACACTACGACGGAGATATTACAACTATATAGACATTTCAAAAAAATACGGAAAGACGAATTTTTGAACTAAATATTTTGTGCTCTTTACTTGGTTAGGATTGCGCACAGGCATTCATTTGTAGATGCGGATGAAAATAGAAAGATATGAATGATACGAGTTAGGGTTGGATACACAAGTCTGTGTAACAAAGTGGGAGGGCTGTCTATGAGATGGGTGTGGCTCCAGTATCTCCGCCCCCTGGTCCTCCTGCATCCCACCTACATATCTCTCTGTATTCCACAGACACAAGGTTCAACCTTGTGTCAAGGATCTTATAAAATACGGATAGAGCACTAGGCGAAAAAAGTGTCGCCAAGAACCTGGAAAATCTAGTAGGATAGATTACCTTCCCATATGGTTATAACTGTAGAAGATCAAGAAGAATGGGACACATTCTTAGAAATTCGATCAGGTTATGTTCTTTTCTTGCCTCGCGTTTCATATTTCTCCTTGTTGGATAGTTTGTGATTTCTCCCTTGCTTTATATTTTGTTTTCTCTTGAGTACAATTAATTTGTTTTTTACTGATTATGGACTCTATTTAGCCAATCTTGTTTACTGTGTTTGCAGTTACAAAAGTAAGTTGTCAAAATTTGTAAAAATCTAATTTTGCAATAGAAAATAACAAAAACAAAAATAAAAAACAACAATAAAAAAAAACAATAAAAAAAATAGAAATAACCCGTTTCTAAATTAATTAATATGATACCCAACTAAAAATTTTAAAAAAATAAAATTTTGGGCAAATTTTAAATTTTCGCGCCTAAAATTGGCAATTTTTAAAATTTTTCGATGCACTCCCGGAATTTACATCACCCCACAATAGGGTATTAGTATGCAAGCGGTTAAGGTGCGTTTACACCTGGCATTTATTGCAGGATATTTATGTCAGACAGAAATCTCAGAAGTCTGAGATTTATGTTTCTACTCTCAGCTATATGTGTCGACACTTCTATACCAACAGATGTAAACACCGATTATTTGAAAATTCAAACTCCTCTTCGTACATTTATTGCAAATNACGGATAGAGCACTAGGCGAAAAAAGTGTCGCCAAGAACCTGGAAAATCTAGTAGGATAGATTACCTTCCCATATGGTTATAACTGTAGAAGATCAAGAAGAATGGGACACATTCTTAGAAATTCGATCAGGTTATGTTCTTTTCTTGCCTCGCGTTTCATATTTCTCCTTGTTGGATAGTTTGTGATTTCTCCCTTGCTTTATATTTTGTTTTCTCTTGAGTACAATTAATTTGTTTTTTACTGATTATGGACTCTATTTAGCCAATCTTGTTTACTGTGTTTGCAGTTACAAAAGTAAGTTGTCAAAATTTGTAAAAATCTAATTTTGCAATAGAAAATAACAAAAACAAAAATAAAAAACAACAATAAAAAAAAACAATAAAAAAAATAGAAATAACCCGTTTCTAAATTAATTAATATTAATATTAATTATTCGGTTCGGTTAATAAAAACTATTCTAATAGCTAAATTTTATTAATATATTAAATTAAAACTGTAAATTGAAATAAAAACCCTTAAAACAATAAAATATTTCATTAAAAACCAAAAAAAAAATGTTAAGCAGGCTTTACACCTTGCGATTTGTCGGTGCAATCTGAAGGAACGATAAATCGCAGGATATATCGTTGCAACCTGGGAGCGTTTACACCACACCGATTTCTTACCCCGATCTCTTTTTAATTTACTTTACGTAGGGAGTTGGCCGGGAGGTTGTACAACCTCCCTCTACACGCACCGACTTGTCGACCGATCTCACAGATTGAATAAGTTTTTATTCGATCAACAACCCAACCCCAACCCCGATATCGTTATACAATTTCCATTTACACCTTACGATAAATCGGTGCGATTTATCGTTCCGACCAGATTGCACCGACAAATCGCAAGGTGTGAAGCCGGCTTTAGATTGTAAGGTAACCTTTCATTCAACAATAAACAATGGATAACAGTCGGGAAGAAATTCGTGCTACTAATGCGCACACACAGTGGTAGTTTGATGTAGATTTTTTCCAAGTTCTTGGCGACACTTCTTAACCCAGGAGGAATGCTGAGTGCTCAATCCATATTTTATAAGATCCTTGGGTTGAAGTAACAATATAAGGGTAAAGACGTACCCCGAACCCGAGGAAACAAATACTTTAAACTCGCTCGATGCGATGCTGCTTTGCCGCAAACACATTGTGTATTCGTTCAGAGCACTTGAGCAAATCAAGTGCAAAGTGAAGGTAAACTAATAAAATAACTCGTCCCTTACTTAGCTGAATAGAATCGTTAGCACCTAAATACTGGCTGCAGTCAAGATACCTTGCTTTACTTGATCAAAGTATACTTGCACTTTGCTTTGACTCTACTTTAACGTTACTTGGATCGTGTAAACAGGGCATCCAAGTCAACTTGCACATCCAATAAACATAAACAGCTTGAGTTTCCGGTGAAATCCTGAGTCACCAAGGATTTGATTTGGTCAGTTTATCTTGTGTTTGCTCCGAGTCAACACCACGACGCACCAAAACCCTGAAGATGCTTCCAGCAGTGGAAGCGAAACTAAGGACTTGAAATCCTTCGTGACGCGGATATCACCGGAAACCCAAGCTCTTTATTGAACATCCAAGTTGAGTTAGACTAGCTCCAACATTTTTGATCAATGTAGATTTTGATGAAAACATAATTGGCGCCCACCTGACAAATTATGAGAACGAGCTGTCAAAAAATGACAAATATACGAGGTTGTGCCGGGTTTACTTTACAAGAAGGTTATATACCACCACTACAATTACAACTGGAAAGTTCTGGAGGGGAAAACATTTTTCAAAATCTATCTTAATCTCTCTTTAGTATATATCAAAGTTCCAGTTGAACAGTGTAAACCATGCTTCAATAAGTTCCACAAACACTTGGGCCAAGTAACTTAGGGCCAAGTAGAGGAACTTTGATACTCTATATAAAGTAGCGGTAGGACTCTATATAAGATAGATTGTGTGAAATGTTTTTCCCTCTAGAACAGGGGTTCCCAAAGTTTTTTTTACCATGCCCCCCACAGCCAAGAATAAATCTTCCNATATGAGATAATAAAAAAAATAAAATAAACCAATATTACATGGGCTGAAAAATCTTTTTTGCTCAAATAAGTGCTTGAAAAAGGTAAATACAATCGAAGTGATTGCTGTGATATACCTACTGGGGTGCTGTGATTGCTGTGATATACACTTTGTAAAACTTAACCAAAAACGATTATTGTTCCCTTTTATCAAAATCGGCAGCAGAACCAATTTTTATTTTTATAAAGCTTGTTCTTGAAGTGTTTCGGGCAGGGAATCTATGAGGACACTGAAAGTATCCATGATCCATTGTTAATCTGTAAATGTTGTCATCACATGTGTTAGAAAAGTATCTGATGAATTCGTCAGTGAGGTTCTCCAATTCTAGCCAGCTCGATCTCGAGGTCCCGCGCCCCCCTTGACTTGTCTTCACGCCTCCCTTGGGGGGCGCGCCCCCCACTTTGGGAACCAATGCTCTAGAACTTTCCAGTTAAATTGTACTTATTAAGTTTTATAACAGTGATGTTATAATAACCTTGTTATGGAGAACACAACACAGCACAACCTCACATCAGATGGAACCATTTATGTTTTCATCAAAGTTTACTTGGACCGAAATAAGTTGGAGCCCATCACACTCAACTTGGATGTCCAAGTCGACTTTGATACTCTGTTTACACGATGCGAGTAACGTCCAAGTACAGAGTCGAAGCGGACTTGTCCAAGTCCGCTATAGGGGAGACCGGGGCACAAAGGACCTCCGGGGTTCAGAGGTCTATTGAGTTATTTGATTGTATAGTGGCGCTACTAAGCGGAAATCTGTATGATCTATTAGAGTTAGTTTGTTTCCAGACGTGAACAATCACTGACAGAGTTAACTAAGTTTGATCAATTTTTACACACTTTTTTCAATTTTCAAGGAAAGTGATCTAATATTTACGTTATATATAATTAAATATAACTTTTTATAATTTTTAAATACAGAATTTTTAAACAAATTAACTGTATCTGATAAACTTAGGTCTTATTTTTTTAATGTAAATTGTTTTTCCTACTAGCGGCAGCAAAATTACGCATTATTGAACTGTTTTTAGCCATGAAAATGTAGTTTCTCTGAGGTGTCAAGAAAACTTTGCAATACGCAGCAAAATGCGATTTTGCTGCCTAGGCGGCAAAATCGTGTTTTGCTGAGGATTTTTCCAGGCTAAGCCACAAGCCACACCCACATTCCCCTCTTCAAAAAAATAAACAAACAACCTACTGTTTAATTCAATCTTTAACCTAAATTATTTGAACAATTTATCTTAAAAATATTACAAATTTATAAAAAGAAGGTATATAAATACATATAATAGATTATATTTATAAAATAGAATGAAGTAAAAGTATACTATACATAATAACATAGGAAAAATTTTTCTGCCGCTAGTAGGAAAAATATTGTATGCTACAAGGCAGCAAAGGAAACATTTCTGCCTCATTAATATATTCCTGCCTCGGCTTCGCCTCGGCATTTAATTTCCATAGCCTGACCTCGCCTTCGGCTCGGAGGCTAACTTAATCATTCGTCAAAAAAATTCCATTTTGCTGCCTAGTTACATAAATAACTATTTATTTATTTAAGTCTGTCGAGTATCTTGTCAAAAAAATGTTGTTAATGACATGTGGCTTGGGGCACAGAGGACCGTAAAGGTATTGGGTACACTCCATTTTGTTATTTGAATTTGAAAATAATGGGTACATGATTCTTGCGCAGGGGCTAAAGATGGCGATGACAATATTGTTTGTAGCTACTGCCAAATAAAAATAATAATTAATATAAAAATTCCATTTTTGAAAACTGGTCTTATACACAATTTATTTATTTATTTATTTTTTTTTCGGTATACTTCACCTTAGTTGTTTCTATGTGCAAAATTTGGGGAAGATTGAATGACGGGAAGTAGTTCAAAATTGGGGTAATAGGTGTGCGATGAAACTTAAAAAGCAAAGTAATATAAGACCAGTAAAAATTAAAAATAAATGTAGAATTTAATTTGTTTTTCTACAAACTTCGATTGGTCCTATGTGTCCCTGGTGCAGGGGCACATAGGACCAATCGACTTTTTACAGAAAAAATAAAAATAAAATACTTATAATGAAATTTAAGAACTGTGAGTCGGGGAACAGCTAGAGAAATGTTTATTCTAATAAATACTTCTCATTTGCATAATTTTATCAAATAAGTTATCTGAACACAAACCTTATTAGGTCCTCTGTGCCCCGGTCTCCCCTACCTACTTGGATCGTGTAAACTGGGCTTTATCCAAAGCAACTTGGTACAAATATTACTTTTCACTATAAAGTCACTTGATCGGTTTTCCGCTTCATGATTTAATTATTTAGAGAAATGGATAAAGAATGGAAATGAGGGTATAAGCAGATGCAACGACGGATAAGTTCAGTTAACAGCCGCTTGTTCTTAGAGGTGATTGTTTTTTGGCTTCTCTATATTATTCCTGTGTTATTACTCGTAACATGAGCGCGAAGTTTTGATGATGAAGTCTAATAAGAACAGATTATATAAGTAAAGTATTAACATCTAAGTATTGTTCACGTCAATATTATCGAAAATATTCCTTTTAACAAAAAAACTTTCTTCCAAAATAAATTTTGATGACATCCTTTAAAAAAATATATAATTTAATGAAATATTCTGGTAAAACTGTTTGTTTGCAAGATAAGTTTAGATTAACCCAACAACAAACAAAAAGTCTCACGTTTNGTAACGAAACTCATGCATTACTTACAGGATGCAAATTACTTTACTGAAATCTGGATTTAATTGTTACTTATTGTTATTATTTATACACATTGTTTAACAACTGTTTAATATAAATCTTACATAGGCGCATATAACCATGTTGTTCGGCGCCTAAAATAAAACAATTCAAAACGTTTGTTAATGACATTTAAATAAATGATCGTTGCGTAGTAACATTAATTTAATTGATAGTGAGTGATAACGCTGGTGCCCGTCGGCCCAAAACAATCGACGCGACGTTATTAAATCAGAAAAAGTGTAGACGACAACAAAAGAACCTGTCTTCCCGTCAGCTGGAAAAAGAACAATAAACAATAAGTTAACTATCTTCCAGGTTAAACCATCTTCGAGAGTATTTCAATTTTTTAAATCTGCGAGAAAAATGTCTAATTAAAGACCGAAAGAGGGGGATAAAGCTCTTGAATAAGACGGGGGAACAACACTGCAGCAGACTGGATGGTTTCGTGACCCGGAACCATTCCTCACCGAGTTGTGAGGATAACAGGATTCTCTCCTTCGGCTCCAATAAATCACCTTAAAACTAAGAGTATAGTTGGTAAACTATAAATGATATAAATGACAAATTAAGATCACTTACCATATTGTTAACACTGTCTTATCACAAAATAAACGGTCAATGTCAATTTAGCTGGTTATTTTATCGAACAATTTTGACTGATCATATTTATCTTTACACTACCAAGTTATTTTTTGTTTAATGATGAGAATTCATTGATCTTACTGTTTTACTATACTGAGTCAATTTCAAGGAATCGAAATGTGTAAAAGTGCAGTCGCATGCTTTCTTCACATCAGCTGTAATAAAACCAATGACTCACTATACGATTTGCTTAAAATACTTTAATCATAACATAGAAACGATTCAGAACTCGAAACGAACAAATATTATAACCGCAAATACCTCCTCCTCGTCCCGCTCTCTAGTGCTGACGTCATCACATCAGCTTTGGAAGCGAAGGGGGGGGGGGCTACTGTAACTGTCATCAAACCAGAAACATCTTGCAATAAATATCATCTCTAAACAAAAAAAAACCTAAATGTATATACATAACATTGATAATACACAATAATTATATTCATACAAAAAACCTAAATGCCAATTCTGGCATCAGGTGAAGTTGGAAAAGATAAGGCATTAAATTTCAAGTTGTGGATCCAATTGGGTAGTAAGAAAATATCAAATCCTTTACATATTTTCTTACTACCCAATTGGATCCACAACTTGAAATCTAAGATTAATAAGGGTACCCTAAAGCAAACATACACATAAGGCATTAAAATTACTACACCTGACCCCCGGCAGTAGCTGGGGGCGCCAAATGAGAATCGGATTTTCTTCTTTATTTATTTATTGATCTTGCGGTTTAGATATTGATCTTGTTGACGAGTCGGTTGACATGGTTGAACGGGATGCGAAAAGTTACTTTTACCTGGCGGGTCTGGAAATCCCAAGCTACGCCTCTGAAATTGTTTAATCTGCAGAGGTTTGCTTCAAGATTACAAGGACTTATGGAGTAAGACGGGAGCTTATTATTATAGAGATAAGGAAAGAGGTCTCGATGGTGTACTCTGACTTGTATTGTTGTGTTGTTGATACATGCGGTTGTTTGCTTGGATATACAGACAAGTGAAGCTCGTAACTCATGTTTGACACCTGCTGTGGGAAGCATCCACTTCAATTTTTTAAATCTGCGAGAAAAATGTCTAATTAAAGACCGAAAGAGGGGGATAAAGCTCTTGAATAAGACGGGGGAACAACACTGCAGCAGACTGGATGGTTTCGTGACCCGGAACCATTCCTCACCGAGTTGTGAGGATAACAGGATTCTCTCCTTCGGCTCCAATAAATCACCTTAAAACTAAGAGTATAGTTGGTAAACTATAAATGATATAAATGACAAATTAAGATCACTTACCATATTGTTAACACTGTCTTATCACAAAATAAACGGTCAATGTCAATTTAGCTGGTTATTTTATCGAACAATTTTGACTGATCATATTTATCTTTACACTACCAAGTTATTTTTTGTTTAATGATGAGAATTCATTGATCTTACTGTTTTACTATACTGAGTCAATTTCAAGGAATCGAAATGTGTAAAAGTGCAGTCGCATGCTTTCTTCACATCAGCTGTAATAAAACCAATGACTCACTATACGATTTGCTTAAAATACTTTAATCATAACATAGAAACGATTCAGAACTCGAAACGAACAAATATTATAACCGCAAATACCTCCTCCTCGTCCCGCTCTCCAGTGTTGACGCCATCACATCAGCTTTGGAAGCGAAGGGGGACACTGTAACTGTCATCAAACCAGAAACAACTTGCAATAAATATCATCTCTAAACAAAAAAAAACCTAAATGTATATACATAACATTGATAATACACAATAATTATATTCATACAAAAAACCTAAATGCCAATTCTGGCATCAGGTGAAGTTGGAAAAGATAAGGCATTAAATTTCAAGTTGTGGATCCAATTGGGTAGTAAGAAAATATCAAATCCTTTACATATTTTCTTACTACCCAATTGGATCCACAACTTGAAATCTAAGATTAATAAGGGTACCCTAAAGCAAACATACACATAAGGCATTAAAATTACTACACCTGACCCCCGGCAGTAGCTGGGGGCGCCAAATGAGAATCGGATTTTCTTCTTTATTTATTTATTGATCTTGCGGTTTAGATATTGATCTTGTTGACGAGTCGGTTGACATGGTTGAACGGGATGCGAAAAGTTACTTTTACCTGGCGGGTCTGGAAATCCCAAGCTACGCCTCTGAAATTGTTTAATCTGCAGAGGTTTGCTTCAAGATTACAAGAACTTATGGAGTAAGACGGGAGCTTATTATGATAGAGATAAGGAAAGAGATACTCTGACCTGTATTGTGTTGTTGTTGCGGTTGTTTGCTGGGATATACAGACAAGAAGCTCGTAACTCATGTTTGACACCTGCTGTGGGAAGCATCCACTTGACAAGTGCTTTGTTAACCTAACAAACCCTCGCATCGATCTCTCGCAGCCCTTTCAACAACCCTCTTACATTCACCTCGTCTTGTCAACATCTAGCCCATACTCCGTCCACTAAACTTAACATTTATTTCAATACGCGTAGGTACAACATTTGGAAAAGGTTGCAGATTTATGTATGCCTTGTGTAAATTTAAAACCAATTGTCCGTCACAAGCATTTCATATGTGAGAGGCTAAATGGCTTTCATCGACACTGCAAGGAATTTCGGTGGAAAAAGTGACTAAATGTTAGGTCGAATGTTTAACTCTTACAACGAGAATAATTAGCGATAATTAACTAAAGGCCTCGTTTTCAAGTGGACTTGGTAAATAGAATGATATTGGAAATTCACTGACAAGTGAATTAACAACTCTAATTAACGATTGTGCAGAAATATTAATGTATAACAGAGTGAGGTTACAATTATCTTGTCACCCTGTCATCGCAGTTTGTCGTTATGTACATGATCTGTTGTCTGCTGTCACCCTGTCATCGCTGTTTGTCGTTATGTACATGATCTGTTGTCTGCTGTCACCCTGTCATCGCAGTTTGTCGTTATGTACATGATCTGTTGTCTGCTGTCACCCTGTCATCGCAGTTTGTCGTTATGTACATGATCTGTTGTCTGCTGTCACCCTGTCATCGCAGTTTGTCGTTATGTACATGATCTGTTGTCTGCTGTCACCCTGTCATCGCAGTTTGTCGTTATGTAC
>KZ651585.1:381230-395480 GCA_001010745.2 Gerris buenoi | reverse complement strand
GGGGGGGGGGGGGGGGGGGGAGTGACAAAAGACTGACCGCACCAGGTGACAGAAGTCCTGGCGACGCCACTGAGTTTGACAGGTGTTGGCGAGGATTATATTGAGCTATGAATGTCTACTTGTAAATTGAGAGCCGTTAGCAAATTACGAGTGAGCCACAAAGAAAAGATCCGCATATACAAAATCAGATATGCAACATGCATCAAAATCCAGATCTAAATAATTTGTTATTCCACTGCCCCGTCTTCAATCCGCTTAGAAAACACTTTTTGAAGCACTTTCAATTGTCAAGCAGAGAAAAGGACTGAGTTTTAGAGCAACTAACAAACTTAAACTCGAAATGAATTTTACTCGAATTTATTATAAGAACCGGGGAAAGCAACAACCCCCTCCATCTTCACTTGGTTTTTTGTCCTCTCACCCAACACGGAGGCATATCAATGGCTAACCAACTTTTTGGCAGGTACTTTGTACTGAGATTTGTCATTTTATTTATTACACATTATTAGGTGGTCTAAATCACATAATTCATAATTACGAGTAATCATAACAATATTATCAAGATTTTAACAGAATTTATAGTATAAATAATAATATTAAATAAAAACAACAATACTAATTAAATTAATTTCAAGCAGAGAACATAAGAAGAAGAATAATGAAGATCTGCCTCTCCTTGTGGTACATCTTCCTCGCGTCCTTATCAGTCACTTCAATGATTGAATTCGTCCAAGTTGTTTTGATAATTCACGTGAATGAAAGAATCAATTAAACTAAAGGTGTGTTATTGCGCATGTTGAAGAGAAACTGATAGGCGCAGTAGGTTAGAACTTATGTGGGACCAACAACGGGCATTAGCCATATATAAATATATATTATTAACTTATATTAATATGTTAACATACATTAACATATATTAATATGTTAACATACATTAACATATATTAATATGTTAACATACATTAACATATATTAATATGTTAACATACATTAACACCATACATTAACATATATATTAATATGTTCTATGTTCTACCATAGAAATTTCACTAAAATCGGGCGGGTAGATTTTAAGATGAGTTGGTTCGCATAATTTGAGTGACGGTCTGTCAGGTGACATGGAATCATAAATATTCCCCGAGGTCCGTATCTCCATGCGGATTTCTGTCTTGGAATTTTTAAAATCGGAGACAAAATATTTTGGTTCTTCAGGACGCTCTTATAGCTTACGTTACCTTTGGTGAAGCATAAAATATGCTAATCAAACCCAATCTAATTTCGATGCTTAGATTAAGAAAATTTAATTAGGAGGGCCGATGAATTTAATATCAATACATTTTAAAAACTATTGTAAGGGAATACAAGTAGATTATATTTTACAAGCCTCCGCTAAAAACCCAAGGATTCTCCGGATACCTGTGTTTGTACGAACACTTGCGAGTAAGTGAGTAATTTCGATGTAAATACAAGTGGGGGAAAAGTCGTGGTGAATTCAGGTTTGCTGTTTCTCAGAGAGCCCGATGCAGTGTTGCCAGTTAAGGGTAATTTTTCGCTGTGATGTGGGCAAGGGGGTGATTCAGTGAGGCTGACTCACCCCGCAGCTTTGTGTAGATAAAGGGACGGCGGCCCCCCTCGCGTGCCACATCGCCCCCCCCCCCCGGGCCGCCATGATTTCACACCGCCACGCGGCCCGCGGCGCCACAGGCTCCACTGTCACGTGCACGATTACCAAGCTACAGCCCTCTCACGTGAAAACCGGCCAAACTGCTTTTCTTCTTTTACACGAAAAAACCCTCTCTGTACACAGAGAATATGTAATGGTCTGCTCCCACAGATGTATATTGGGAATCGATTTAGTTTTAACGACTAAAGCACAGAGAGCGGTTTGAAAGATACTAATTATTATTATCGCGTATCAATTATAAAACTGAAATCAAACAGAGACCGGTGTCACATCATCCGAAAACTAGAAATATCAGATCAATAAATTGCCATTAAAAATATCACGCTTTCATTAACCGAGCAACGAAACGTATTTGTGGCAAACCGTAGCTCGATTCAACTCTTAATACTAATTAATTATCCCTATACTTAATGATTTATATTTATACTTATACTAGCCGTTATGCCCGTGACAACGGGCAGAATAAATATGGTTAAAAAAGAGCTAGTTATAATTTAAATAGTAAGTTTTATGCTCGTAGCTTCAGTGCAAGGGCGTGGCTCAGTGGTAGAGGACGCGCCTCATGTGTTGGAGGTCACTGGTTCAATCCCAGCTTATGGTGCACCAGTTTTTAACGTTATAAATCATTTAGAGGTGAGTCGTCGCCGTCTCCCGTCGTCGGGACACTACTCGATTATATAAAAGATTTTACTTCGAACAAAAGTTATCTAGTTACAACAATGAACTGAAATAATATGGGAAGCCGGGAAGCTATCCGTTCCTGAGCGTGTTCAAAAACTGAATATAAGACGAGGCAGCACCACGTGGTTTAGAATCTAGCCTTGTGGTAAACATGATCACATAGGTACATGAGAATTTCAATTTAGAACTGTGAGTGGCATGATTTCATCTCCACATCACTGCCGTGTTTAACAGCCTTATTGTTCATTCTGTTCGGCAGCATTGCGTTCGTAAACATCATCATTCCTAAATTCTTTTTATTATTATTACTATAGTCTTATATTACCAATGTTGGTAGGCTTCCGCGGTTGCAATTATAATGAAGTTCTGGGTGTTCCGGTGGTGACAGCGTCTCGAAGGGTGTAGTCCCAACGTTTCGCTCCTACTGCTAGCGGTCTTCTATTACTTTGCTTTGTAAGTTTCATCGCACACCTATTACCTTAATATTGAACCACTTCCCGTCTTTAAGTCTTCCACTGATTTTGTACATGGAAACAATTGGTGAAGAATACAGAAACCAAAAAAAAACTTTTCCTATATGCCTTCGGAGAAGGTGAGGAAAAGTAAAAACTGTTGAAAATAAGTCCAGTTTTAGGTTTCTATACAAAGTAAAAAAATTACAGGGAAGTACTTGCCCCAAGTACTTTTTAGGGTTTTGTAGATGAGTAAGCATACCCATTATGTAATTATGATTTCTGGTCTTCGATCTCAAGAGTCCGGGTTCGATTCCCCGGGGGGTCACAATGTTTTTTATCAGTAATAAACCAATAAGGAATGCAAACTTTAAAAAAGCAAATATATATTTGTGTCCTACTCTTCAGCAGCTTTCATTTGATACCCAACTCAAAATTTTTGAAAAATAAAATTTTGGGCGCACCCCAAATTTTTGCGCACAAAATTGACAATTTTTAAAATCTTTGAATGAACTCCCGGAAATATCATCGCCCTAATATAAGGTATTAGCATGAATTATTTCGAAATTTTAGCACCAGCCGATCTATAGTGGTTGGGGGGGGGACAATTTTTTTTGGGTATATTTTGATTTTTTCCCCCTATAAGGAATGCAAAATTTGAAAAAGCATATATATATTTGTGTCCTACTCTTCAGCAGCTTTCATTTGATACCCAACTCAAAATTTTAAAAAAATAAAATTTTGGGCGCACTTCACTATTTCGCGCCCAAAATTGACAATTTTTAAAAATTTGGGATCAACTCCCGGAATTTTCATCGCCCAACAATAAGGCATTAGCATGAATTATTTCGAAATTTTAGCACCAGCCAATCTATAGTGGTTGGGGGGGGGGAAATTTTTTTTGGGTATATTTTGATTTTTTTCCCCTATAAGGAATGCAAAATTTAAAAAAGCATATATATATTTGTGTTCTACTCTTCAGCAGCTTTCATTTGATACCCCACTCAAAAATTAAAAAAAATGTAAATTTTTGAGTTTACCACATTTTTTTGAATTGCGCATGCGCAAATCTAATTATGGACTTCTGTATATTTTTCCTCTGGTTGGGTCAAAAAGTTGCACCAGGGTTCCAAATTTCAGCACTTTCGCTTGAACGGTTCGGGCCCTATGAACCAAAGAGCGACGGACAGACGGACACATCACCCTCGGCATAAGGGTTTTGAGAAGTATCTACAAAACCCTAAAAAGAAACCTTATATATCGGATCTGTCTGTCTGTCTGTCCGTTGGCTTGTTTCAATTCATAAACCACTATAATAGCTAGAAACATAAGATTTAGCTCAAGGTGCATCTCAACTGGACACATTTTGGAGTTTCTACAGTTAACATTTCCAAGATGGCGGCCCGGCCAATATGGTGGGCGACTAAAAAACGTTTTTAGTCACCCTGACATGTTATACATCAATTTAAAGGTCTAGAAGTGTAGAAAAAGAATATGCAACTATTAAACCTGATAATTTTAATTAAGTCGTACAGAAACCGGGGATTATCGCCTCACGTACTTACGTGAAGCGCGCCTTACTTGTTTTAAAATGGTATTTTTATATGAATTGTTGTTGTGTATTGTACGAGTGATGTTGTACTGTTGTTATGATGTTGTCCTGTTGTTGTTGCAGATAGATGTGAAGATGGTGTCTACAAGGGAAGAAGAAGAGGGAGACCTGACCTCCCTCAACTGGCTACAGAATCTCAACATACTGGCCAGTCTGCCCACCCCGCCCGCCTCGCCCCGGCTACACAAGAAACGCACCCCCACTCTCAAACTAACACTAAGTAAACCTACTAGTTATAATACACAATCACTAGAGAGTTTCCTACAAAGTAACACAGTAATGTTTACTTTCTCATATAAAGAGAAAGTATTGTGATGGCGGAAAATTCATGACTTTACAAGTTTTGAGGTCCCTTGAGTCCAAAAAAGTGGTTATTAAAAAATGTCTGTTTGTCTTCTGTCTGTACAGATGCATGGAGCCTAAACTAGTGGGCCGATTTTTGACGAAATTTGCCAATCGCATGTTCAGAAAAAATCATACCCCGCGGTGAAATCGAGAAATTAATTTTAGCTTCAAATTTAGGGGCGCTACCCCCCAAAAACGTGAAAAAAATAATTTCTCGAAAACGGTTTCGACGATTTTGATTATAAAATGTAGTCTATTCAAATACGAATCTAACGATATCAGTCGTTTTCCAGGAAAAATCTAGTTCCTGAGAAAATAGCTTAAAACGCGGACAGAGAGAGACTGGGTTCGATTCCCCGCCCAGGATATTATTGAAATGTTCAATTATAATTAAATGTAGCAATGAAAACTAATAAATGGGGAAAATACGTGTGGTGTCGTGGGACACCCGGTAGGAACGAAGTTCCTTACATTTTTCATTAAATATAAATTATAAAATCACACTGCTATACGTACGTATACATTGATAACTACTTTATACATGAAATAAATAAAACTGGTGGAGTTTACTTAAATATACATGGTGGAGTTAGAAAAGAGACAAAATTAAGAGTAAGGAACTGTTTGTACCTAGCAGAGTTAAGGCAAAATAAAATCATTATTTGTATCATTAAAGCAAGCGTCTTGCTATAAGAATATAAGAAAAAATTTGATCATGATGAGTTTATAGTTAAAGAGTATGTTTGTTAAAGGATGTTGGATTGAAATAGGACTGTTTTCTCCCTACCCTGCCTATTAATTTAAAATATTATAAAATATATCTCTTCCCTACTCTAAAGCTTCTGCTTGCATCCGGTTGAAATTTCACATGCCTGTTTCAATTGTACTTTGTGTAAGATGTTGTAAGACAATGTGTAAGATGTTTGATTAAAATAGTTATATACGTTAGAACGGATAAAAACGAAAGATATCGGTAAAAACCTTGTTTTCTTTCATTTAAACGTTTGGGTCCACTTTAATAAATTTAGCGATCTTTATCACTTCATAACCGTGTCGGTGTTCGTTTTACTAAAAAAAATATTTAAAAAAGTTGTTTGTCTCATTAAATAGAAGAAGTTAGAATTTTTTTTGGATTAAGTACGCGGTATTATAATAATATATATGTACCTAATATATTGAAATAAGCGTAAGCACACATCAATTTTACTTTTAGCAAGACCGTGAATATATTTTCATATTTTCTATATTTACAAAACCAAGTGACATTTTGACATATAACAAAAATAAACAAAACAAGTCAAGGCACAGGCTTCCTTAATAACATTTTTTTCCCGTTTTTTCGAAGCTTACGTTTACGCGAGCGTTGCGTGTAAACGCTTGGGCGAATAACGTTGTCAAACGAACTCAGCCTGAGCATTGGTAAAATGAACCTGTGTACCAAAATTCAACTAACTCGGTGATCTTTACCGGTAGATTTCGTAACGGTGATTTTTTTCGGATTCCCAGAACGTGGCATAAGGAACTTGGTTCCAAAACTGGGTTAGGCAGTCATGAACTCATGAGAAAGTTTGTAAGAATTGACTCGGACCGATTTTTTTTTTAAATAAAACTCACAAACGCGTTTCGACTTGTAATATTATCTGCAGTGTGCGTGTCAAGTTAGTAAGAGTGAATTCTGTACTAAGCTAACTATTTTACAAATATTTATGACTAACTAACAGTCCAAGGAGGGCACAGGCTTCTTAATAAGGCACAGGCTTCCTTAATAACATTTTTTTCCCGTTTTTTCGAAGCTTACGTTTACTTCGAAGCTTACGGGGGTGGGGTAGACTAGGGCTGTGTAGGTAGAAGGATTGCGGAAGGAACGAGGTAAGGGAGTTGAGATCCGAGGCTGCATCTAGATGTATCTAGTTTTGCTAACCATGTTCTAGAAACAGATCATATTATATTTTATGTTGATAATTATGAATATCTACACTCGTGCACTCAATAGGAAATTGGACCTCTTAGGAACTTAGAAATTCTAAGAGCTATCCAATATAGAATGTTTTAAATAAAAATCTAATCTTGACAACTCAGCTCTTGCAAAACGAATATATATATATTTTTTTAAATATGTATTTACATAATGTTTTAAAATGTAAGTGCAAAAAGATGAGTTCTAAGAATTTCTAAGGGCAAGTTTGTCCTTACAGGAAGATATGTTTGGTGGGGACGAATTTCAAATACATATGAACTGTTGGTTAAGTTTTGTATTTGTGTCTGTTTCATTTCCGTTGCGTGAATCAACTTTGCCTCCCAAACTTAGCTAGGGCATTGGGGGTCCTCGCCAAAAAAAAAAAATCCATAAGAAAAAAACAAAACAATATCTGCGTTCAGAACTGAACGGGGGTCTCCATACAATAGTATAGAAGTATAATTTTAAGTTAGATTTTATTATGTTTTAAGGGCCCCTACCGACATTGGTACAAAGATAGTAATTTCATGTTATTTTTTGGATTTGGGGCCCATTGGCACCAGGGTCCGCCCGCAATTTGTGCCCATAGTTATGTCACTAATTACAATATCCATCTTGCCTTTTTTGGTTGTAAGAAACCAGGGCCGCCCTCGGAGGCCCGGCCCCCTGGGCATTTGTCCCTCTTGCCCCCCCCCCCCCCTGTCGGTGGCCCTGCAGAATTCCCTCAATCTAAGTCAACACGCAAACTGAAGACGATATTACAAGTCGAAACACGTTTCCACGTTTGTGTTATAAAAAAAAAAAAAATCGTGGTGGCAATATTGTTGTGTTAATCATTTCTACCAAACTCTCTAGTCATAATAATGAAGTGGTGGCACATAATCTCAATCAAGCAGCTAATTATTTATATGATAGTTGTGTTTGGACGGGAATGTTAAAAGGTTGATTGTGTATTTTGATTGGTCGACAGATCCCTCGGTAGCGGAAGAATACCGCACCAACGACAAGAAGCCGCCGTATTCCTACGCGACTCTCATCTGCATGGCCATGAATGCTAATCACAACAAAATGACGCTTTCCTCCATATACTCCTGGATCAGAGAAAACTTTATGTACTTCAGGCACGCAGATCCCAGCTGGCAGGTAATATAACAATCTCATAATATTAAATATGCGTTATACTCAAGTATTTATAGATCCTACAAGCCATTTTATTTTTTGTGTTTTACGATAAGGCAATGTTGCCAACCTTATCTCACATTTCGCCCTGTTTTTAACATATTTTAAAGTTACGATATTATTCTAGATGTAGGGACATCATAATAATAAACTTTACTAATCGATCTCTTTTTTTAAAAAGAAAATTGGCAAAGTCACTGCATTTCCGGTTCATAATACATATAAAAACGAGTGAATTTTCATCAACTTTTCGACAGGGCCGATTTAACTATAGGGGCACGATGGGCACGTGCCCAGGGGCGCAACTGAAAAGGTTGGAGTGTCGGCTAAACTTTGCAAGTGCAAAAAAATATAAATAGGAATATGTTTAATGAAAACCAAATATCCCTTGTACACAACTCTAGCATATCAATTTCTTGGTATTTTTATAATTTTATCTTTTTACTCCAATGTTAATAATTACGCTTAATTTTTTATATGAATATTATTTATACAATTAGTGTTACTGAGAGAGGGGTGTGCCACGCAAGCGTGACACATAGGAAATGTTCCAACACCAGACAAACGTCACAAAGATGTTGGCTCGGCAAAGCGCCATGTCTTGCATCGCCTCGTCGCCACCGACTCATCAGGGGCCCGACGATGCCCACCCAACTCTGGACCTACACTGTACTGGTTCAAAAGATCAGATATAGGGCTTACCAGAGACGAGCGTGCTTTCACACTGCCATTCTTGCTTGGCTGGCAAAACACATCAACAATGTAATACCGTGATTATGCACACTCGCGTGGCACATCCCTTGGTGTCTCTCACTAACACTAATTGTATACCTTATTGCAGTGTGCATAATCACGGTATTACATTGTTGAATGTTATTTACCATAAAAGATTTAATAGCGATATTAGATTATTATGCTGAACATATCTGAGCGCACAGCAGTGCGCCAGGCCAAGTTGTAGTAAGCCATGCAGTGTACCTTCACTTGAACCAATTCACCTGGTTTTCCTCACCCTCATATCTAAAAAAAAAAAAAATTGAAATTTGATACATAGATTAGGCCTAATTAGCTTAGCATCCTGTAAACAAATTAGGGGGGGGGGGCCGTGACGGGTTGCCCAGGGCGCAGTAAACTTCTAAAACGGGCCTGCTTTTCGACGTGCTTTTAAGGACGTCGAAATTTACAATATTTATACTGTACCTACATTTTGACAGAAGAAGCAAAAAAAAAAAATTATATATTATTTCTGCTGTTTTTGATGCTGCAACCCTATACATTTTCGCGGCCCTATCAATAGTGCATTGGATATTGACTATCCTAAGGATTGCAGGGATACACGATACACTTGTCCCCAAGAGCCTCATTCTAATAAAATAATTTCTGGATCAGGGAGGAGAGACTGTAGGCACACTGGTCATTTTATACGGTTAGTGGCATTCCTTGATCTGATTTCTTCTATTTTGAATAATATCAGCTTTGTCTTTATCTAACAACTCTAAGATCATTTTTCCTAACATCATACCTTTATTCTTATGACTTATTGATATTATGTAGCTATATTATTTTTACTTTATTTAATTAAATTTATACCTACACTATATTCTAATTCCACTGATCTAATCTTTTTAAAAATATTTTGTGGCAACCCAACCATAAGATTTGGAAACACAAAACACTGGATTAGACTCTAGAATCAAAACATCCGTCGATGAAGAATCCAAATTTCGAACACAGCCCTTTACTGGGACCATCTCAAGGCATTTTTGACCCCCCTCTATTATCTTATGGAGGAGACTACCCCCGGAGCCTTCACTATAACACTTTAGTGAAAACAGCCACCTCCGGTAAGGTCTATATTGCCCTTTTGCCTCCAACGGAACATGGAGTACTCTTCTACTGAGCATACCACTAAGTTCTTAAGTTGTTGGGGGTGGAAAGAAGACACAACTCAATGGGGATAGAAAAAGGGAGATCATTCCAACAACAATGACAAACAAAGTGGCACCCCCTCCTTCTTAAATTTTTATCATGTGGAATGTGGGTGCAAGAAAGTCTGTAGCACAGGTAGCTGTACCTGCCTAAAAGAAGGTCTCAAATGCTCGGCACTTTGCAAATTTTCTGGTGTCTCTTGTCAAAAGCACCCCAAACTTTATACAAATTAACTCAACTTATTTTGTTCAAAAATAATTTCTTATTTAATGATGGTCTGCTAATGCAAGACACATTTGAAAAAAATTCACGTGTGCTGCAGTCACATACCCCTCAAACCGTCGTGAGAACTGAACAGGGCAAATTTGAGAAAAAATCCATTCTTCCATTTGTTGGATTTTTAATAATTTTGAGTATTACTTGAGTAGTACTTTGAGTATTACTTACTTACTTTGAGTAGTACTTATCACACCTACAGACATTGTTCTGTGTTGAAATTAAAGCTTATTACATTTGCTACAACATCTCTCCTTATGATTTTACCCGTAAAATGAGTATTTTCCCCGATCTCGGGGTCAAAAGTTGACCAAACCTTAAAATTTCACTTTTTTGGAAAAATTTGCCCAATTTTGGAGGGCTGTATCTTGGTAACTATTGAACCTACAGAAATGATTTTGGGCTCAACTTGTAGCAAATTTAACCTACTTTAAATACGCATACAACATGTTCCCTGACAAAACTCATAGTCTAGGTTATATAGTAAGAAAACCGCATTAAAAAAATGTAATTAAAAGAATCACTAATAAACATATAACTCAAACATTATTTTAACTGGCTGTTTCAGAATTCAATTCGGCACAACTTGAGCCTTAACAAGTGTTTTGTGAACGTTCCGAGAGAGAAGGACGCCCCGGGGAAGGGGGGGTTCTGGTACCTGGACCCCAGCAGACTGGAGCACGGACAGACATCCAGGAAACGGAACAACAAGAGAAACAAGACGACTACAGCCCCTGTCGTCCAGTCCAAGAACAACAACAACAAACCTCTCGTCACCATCAACCATAATAACAACAATAACAACAACATGGAGACCAAAAACATTAACATCACCAGTATCAAGGACACCGTCAACACCACCAACATCCTAAATAACAACAGTAAGTATCTCTCAACACTTTGTTAGTAATAACATCTCACAAATCTAAATTCTAGCCGGGAGCACAATCAGACGCACGATAGTTTATTTAGCAGTAATTCTGCGGTTAAAACCACTGCCGGATTTTTTTTTTTTTTTTGGGAGGGAGGTGGAATGCATTTACGCACCAGCCTTGCGTAAATGGTGTCCACCATTTACGCACATTAGCTGTGTTTAGAGTGTCGGCTCCCCATCTAGTGGAACTACCGACTAAATCACCCCCTGTCTCTTAGAGCCATAGCCCGGGACCGTTGCGCACATTACTTCAGGCCCTATAACTTGCACCTCTATGGGCTCACTTCTCTTTTTCCTAACTGGTTAATGTTGGTCCAGATCGGTCTTCTTTGTCCTAAGGACTTTTTTGACATAGCTCGCCACGTAGTCCCAGGTGCTTACACTTTCCAGCATTTTTTCCACCACCGTGTCTGGGGTAAAATCTCCAATTTCCGCCGTTAGATACATTCTTTGCTGTGTCCATCTGTCGCAGGTAAAGTAGGTGTGTTCCGCATTATCGGTCATCTCTGAGCAGTATAAACAGCTGGCCAGAGGTACCTTCCCCATCTTTTTAAGGTACGATCTGAAATATCCATGTCCGCTAAGGAACCGGGTGAGATAATAGTCGACCTCGCCATGACTCCGGTCCACCCAGTGCTTGAGGTTCCTTATGAGCTTTGCTGTCCAGCGCCCTATTGTCTCTGCTTCCCAAGTCTGTTGCCACCGCTCCATTGTAAGGGCCCTTGTTTCCCGAGACGCAGCTTCTTTGCCTACCTCGGTTTTCCTGAGAAACATAGCTTTCCGTTCTTTAGCCAGGAGGTCGATAGGGATAACTCCGGCGATGACTAATACCGCCGGCTCGGAGACAGTGCGGTACGCGAATGCGTCATTCAGTCCACTTTGTCTTTGTACTCGGGCTAGTATTTTCCTTTGGCACTCCTTGTCTAGGGCGTCCACCCACACTTCAGCCCCGTAGAGAAGTATGGACTGGACAGCGGTCATCAGTAGACGTCGTTTACTAGCACTTGGGCCTCCGACATTAATCATTAGCCTGCTCAGAGCTCTGACTTCTGTTGATGCCTTGTCTGCTGCCCGCTTTATATGTTCGTGGAAGCTCCCCTTTGTGTCTATCATCACAACCAGATATTTTACAGCTGGTTTAGTTTCTACAATGACATCTCCTACTCTTACTGGGAAAATAGTGGGGATCCTTTTTTTGTTATCAGGAGAACCTTGGTTTTGTGCAGGGCCAGAGAGAGACCGTGCTCTTTCATCCATCTAGTGATGGTCCTCATCATCTGTTGTAGCTTGATTGCTGCCAGTTCTACGTACCGTGCAGTGATGAGAGCGGCTATGTCGTCGGCGTAGGCGATTAGGCGTGTCTCTTCTGGCATCTCTAGTCTCACAAGTTCGTCGTAGACGATATTCCATAGGTCTGGACCAAGGATTGATCCTTGGGCGGCCCCCATGGTCATTGCTACACTACGGTGTCCTTCCTTGGTCGTGTATGTGAGAACCCGGTCTCTCAGGTAGTCGTCTATTATGCGTTGAAGGTACCTAGGCAGCTTGATGGTTCTTTCGAGTGCCTTGTCCCTTGAGCACATCGCACCACCTAGCAGAATTAAAGGCATTCTTAACATCCAGAGTTACTAGAAGCACCACTCTACGGGAGCGACAGCTATGATTCTCCGCGCTTTTGACTGCCTCTGGTATTTGGAGGATCGCGTCTATTGTGGAAAGCCCAGCTCTAAAGCCGAACTGGCTTGGGGACAGGTCTCCTGCCACTTTGATTGCCTCTTTAAGCCTTCCTCTGATCAGTTTTTCAAAGACTTTGCCGGCCGTGTCTAGCATGCAGAGTGGCCGGTAGGATGAAGGGTGCTCGGGATCTCCATTGCCTTTGCTGACAAGGACAAGTCGTCCAACCTTCCAGTGTTTGCTGAAGACTCCTGTCTTTAAGCAGGTGTTGTAGATCTCAAGGAGCAGTTCTGGGTTTTGCCGGAACACTTCCTTGAGAACTTCGCTAGGGAGCCCATCTGGTCCGGGAGCTTTTTTGAGCTTCATGGAACGGATTGCCTTTTCTAGCTCTTCCACTGTGAAGGGGGGGGGGATTCTACCTCTCGGCCCCAATCTATCGCTTCTCGCTCTTGGTCTGTTGGGAACAGGGACTTAACTATTTTTTCCATGAGTGGTGCTTCCATTGCGCAGATTGGCTTCATTGCTCCAAGCTTTTGGGTTACGAGCTTGTAGCCAAGCCCCCATGGATCCGAGTTAATATCCTCCACTAGTCTCCTCCAGCAGAGAGTTTTACTCATGTTTATAGCCCATCGGAGCCCTCTTCTTGCTAACCTGTATTCAGCTGTCTTACGATCACGTCAGCTATCCCTTTGGCCCTATTTGCAGCTCGGCGGAGTTTGTGGCATCTCTGGCGTAGATCAGCAATTTCTGAGGTCCACCAGCATGCTGGGCGCTTACCACCACGTGGTCTCCTTTGTGGCATAGAGGCCTTGCACTTGCAAGCTTTGGTAATTAGCTTCATTGTTGAAGCAACATGAGCCTCTGCGTCCTCTCTTGCATCCCCGCTAGGTACCTTCGCCGCTCGAGTTCCCCATTCTAGCATTAATGAGAAGCTGCATACATCCATTTTCTCCATGTTCCACTTGGGTGTTACGGAGTATTGTGTCGATTTCCGGGATCCCTCGTGCACCTCAAAAGCAATGTACTGATGGTCACTTTATTATAGTAGCTGTGAAATAAGAAACTATTCATTATTGATGCTAGGTGTACCCTGGTAATAATTTATATATAGATGAGTGGAACCTCAACGGGTAAGACGGAAATAAAAACACTAGTACATGTTTTACTGTGGCGACGTTTCGGCTTAGCCAGCCATTTTCAAGCCTAAACATAATAATAATTTATTGTAAGCATGACAACATTATAAATAATCCGCTAATATAACAATAGTGTAATCACTGAGAATAAGTAATATTACCTATACTGTCTACTTTAGCCCTCAAGCTAAAAAGTTCTACAATGTACGAGATGAAAAATCAATTTGGGGAACTGGTTGTTCACCACGTCAATCTCCTAAAACCATTAAACATACAATTTGTTAGCGAGTGGGTGTAACTTACAAAAGTTTAATAGTATAAACGATTTTATCGATCATAGGGAATATATCACTCAAAATTACTAAAATACTGTGTAGTTTACCATAGATAA
>KZ651585.1:351681-367653 GCA_001010745.2 Gerris buenoi | reverse complement strand
ACATCTCTCACTTCGTCATTCTTTCAGTCAGTAATATGGCTTGTTTCATATTAATGCCTCTGAGGTTATCCACGTCTTTTTCTTTGCAATCGTACTTTTTTCCAACTTTTCAGATTTTATTTTATTCGAGAATGAATTATGTAATAAAAATGATTTCTTTGACATTTCTGTCAATACTTTTTAAATTAATATTTAAAAAAATAATATAAAATTACTTGTCATTGGTATGTACCCAACTAAACTCTTGCCCTATAGCACCTTATTTACTTGGGTACAAACCTTAGGTATGTACCCAAGTAAACATCTCCCCCTATAACGCCTTATTTACTTGGGTACATCTTTTTTTCTTTTCTTCTCTTCCCCCTTCTTAAGCCCATACAAAAGCCCCAATGCTTTTCAACATCCCCATTAAGTATGTCTATTAATTTATTTTATTTCATTTCAATAAATAAATGGTATGTACCCAGGTAAACTCTTTCCCTAAGGCACCTTATTTACTTGGGTACATACTTATTGGTATGTACCCAAGTAAATAAGTACCTCTTTTTTAAGAATTCAATGATTATCAATTTAATAATGACAGAATATACATAAAAAATAAATATGTCAAACAAACAAAACATGGTGGGGAGATGCAAAGTCGGTCGGTCTTTAACACACTTGCAGTGTAGTCTTCCAGTACCCTCCAGCCTGATATATTTGGTGCGAGGGCCTCTGAAGCGAAAGAGACGTCTGGTATGGTCTCGCCATAGCCAGGGCGACTGAAGGTTGAGGTGGGCCCTTGATTCAGGACTAAAAGGCCTGTTCTTGTCGCCATCTCTAACAGATACCTGCCTCGAGAGTCAGTGTGAGGCATACCCCATTCAACTGCCTTCGCGTTGAAGTCACCAGCCACCACAATGTGACCAGATCTGGCCCATATTTCGTCCTCCAGCCCATTGATCTTTTCTCGGTAGTCTTGTATAGTTTCGTTTGGGGTAAAATAGCACGAGAAGAAGGTGTTCCGTCCTGATTCAATCCATGCGTATCCTCTTCCACAACCATGGCGCTTAACTCGTACTTTCCCTGGATCTGGGATCAAGATGGCTGCTGTACCAGTTATATCAGAGTACCAGAATGGGGGTTCCTTGTTCCGATAATGCTCACTTATCAGTAGGATCCCGACATTCTTCTCACTCACCATTTGTTGGAGAAGGCTGTTAGCCACTCTACTTCTGTGTAGATTTGCCTGCAGTGTTCGAGTCATCGTAGATAACTTATTTCCCTTTCTAAGGCTTCACAAAACACTCTGCACCGTCCTGAGCCTGGAACATGGCCTAGTGCGCCCTTGTCCAGTCCTTTTTCTTCACAGAGTACACAGAGTTCAGGGGCCGTACATTCCTTTGCCCTGTGTCCAGCAGTGCCACATTTATAACAAAGCCCGCTTTTATCCGGGCCTTTACATCGGTTTTCCATGTGACCATACCCTATGCATCTATAGCATCTCACAACAACTGCTCGCCTCCTCACCCTACAAACGACCCATCCAATCCTGATCTTTCCCTGCTCAATGATCTTTGTAGCGGCTCTCTCACCCATTTCTACTATGGCTATTCTTTGCCCTCTTGTATTCACTGGGGTAATGCTGATTTTTAGATCTCCTAGGATAGGGATTCCATTTCGTAGGGCAGCTTCCACTTCTGAGTCATTTACAAGGCAGTCTAGGTCCCTAATTTCGACTGAGGTCCTGGGGTCGAGGCTGGAAACCACCGCGTTATCTCCTAGGATTTCTTTGACTGTCTCCCTGAAGGCTTCTTTATCCTTAGTCTTGGTACCGAATTCTAGGAGTACATCCCCAGCTTGAGTTTTCCGTATTGACCTAATCTCTGTCTCTGAGTCTTCTAGTTTTATATTTTTCCTGATGTGTCCTAATACCTCTGCATAGGATTTCCCTTTAGTGGGCTTTATCAAGAGTGCATCTGGCCTTGGATTACTCCTTTTTTTCCTCTTTGGGGCCTTGGGTGTTCTGCTTCGGGCTTCTTTACCAATCTCTGGGGCCTGGGGTAACTGGTGGTTTATGGGGTGTTCCATTGTCCTCATTATTCCTTTCTACCTTTGCTCGGCGTTTCGCTTTCTTGGAGATGACTTCATTCCAGACCTCGGTAGGCTCTTCTTCTTTTCTCTTTTTCCTTCTAGCTTCTTTCATTTCCGCGGGGCTTGAGGCAGGTCGTTTGGTTTTAATAGCCAATGTGGCTGCTTTTGGTGAGTCTCCTGTTGTTATAGATTGAATGACGTTTGGTGAGGTCTTGGTCTCCTTGTTTCGCTGGTTTTGTTCTGCTTGCTTCCAAGATCCGCGCAGGCTTGCAATGACTTCAAGTGATTCCTCCAGAAGGAATATCCCCTTTTATACATCTTGGCTGATATTTTGTTGGCGCTCAGCTGCCTTTTTCATGTTTTCTATCATTTTTCTGGCATTTTTAAGTTCATCCTCCTCCTGTTTCCTTGCCTTAGAGATGATTTTTTCGATTGGGGAAATGCACAGGTCGATTTCATCTATCTCTGGCGTACAGGTTATGAGTGACTTCTTCTCTTCGGTCAGCTGTTCTTCTTTTCTTTTTTCTCTAAGGGTTGCTGAGTCTCCTGCGTTGGTTGGAGTCATCAGTTTTGTACTGTTTCCCCCACTTACTACTGGTTGCTAATCTTTCTTTTTTTGGAGGAGTTCGGGCTATTGGCTTCCTAGTTTGGAAATCCTCCAACAGCTGCTTCTCTATATCTCCTCTAGCATTCTCCTCCCTTGTGGTGGACAGACTAGATTGGTCCGATCCAGTTGCAAGGCTGCTTCTCCTGCCCGACAGGAGTTCTGCATCTTGAGTTGTAGGTTTTGTTTCATGCTTCTAAGGGGGAGTGGGTAGCTCAGCTGCGTCTGGCTGGGCTATGCTATACCTGTTCAATACATCTATTTCTTCAGAATCCAAGTTAACACCCGTGTGGTCAGTTCCGATTTCCAGTCCTAATCCGAGGCCTTTTGGGCTTTTCAAGTCAAAAGCACTTTCAGCTTTCATCTTAGTAGTTTTCCCAATTGAATTGATAAGAGGCAAGTGAGCCACTCCTGGGTATGCTAAATTGCCCTCCCCAGAATCTATAGGGCTTCCCGAGTTGTTATCGGGTTGGGATTCGGCCTTGGCCATACCTGCCTGGGGTAAAATTCCTGTCGTTTTACTCATCATAATTCGGTTTGTTATTCCGGGTTCCTTCCCATAACCTCTGTGGGCAGCTGCCCTCGAAGATCCAGGCGGAAGATCTTGGGGGGGGGGTCTTGCTTCAGGTTTACTATAGAAGAGAAGGAGGTGTAAACTTAGTACAAAAAAGTACACCCTAATGTCCTGGGGCGTCTCAGCCCAGGTTACAAGGAAATATACCAGACTGGGCAAATGATCCACAACCCTCGAGCAGTACTACCCTGAGTCTCATACTGTACGGTTCTAACAACAGCTCGGCCGCACATCTCAATGTGCGCCTGCATATATAATAAGAAATGTTGTATTGTTTGTCATATTAAATTTTGGAAACTGTTTATTTATTGCAGATGAAGTGAAAGGAACGACGACGGTGATCACACTGACAGGAGACAAGCCGGACATAGTGATCGAGGAAGTGGACAATATAGTGTGGAACGAGGAGGTGATGCTCTACTCTAGCTCGAACCAGCCCGAGCCTTCTCTCGAGGGACCCAGTGTCATCGTGGAGAGTCTCGAACCCCTCGTAGAGGAGGGCATGATGTGGACTCACACCTGCTGGGACGACTCCCAGCTAGATCTCCTCCACTCCGTCCTAGACTCACTGTAGTGTATAGAATTATATTCGACGGCAAGATATTATAAACCATACATTCGATCAAGCGAAAGAAATTGACTTTATATCGAGGAGTGACGTCGTTCCTCTACTCTATCTATCGGTAGATGGATCTTTATCACACTATGTTTCGGAATTGACATTATAATGTAAAAGAAATAAAAAAATCTTAAAAAGACTTAATCGAAGAGTAGCTTATAAGATCGAAAGGAAATAATACGTAATCAAATCATTATAGTTGTCATAATGATAAAGAAATATGTTTATGTTTGCCCAAGTATTTGTGGATATTGTAATTAATAGAGAATTAAGTTGTAACATTTGATATCGGTATTTGATATCTTCTCAGACAGGTTTCGCTTAAAAAAACTCGATACTTTCACGTTTTTACGAAAGTATTTGTTATCACTTGACGTTCAATATTTAATGCACAAAAATCTATCGTAATAATCGTGTAAACAATTTTTTTTTTTTTTTTTTTTTTTTTTTTTTAATATTCTCCTTTTTCTTATTTTTAATTTTATTTTGTCTTTTACCTAAATTCTAAAGAAATTTCATGACCGAGGTAAAAACTTAATATCGGAATAATATACTTGAGACATTCTGTATACAACGAAATAATAATAAAAAAAGGTCGACAATTCTAATTTAAATCGATAATAAGATTTATGTTCCGTAAGCCAATCGGAACATCTTGTTAAACTTATTGAGTATTCAAAGTTAAAAGAATTGTCGCTTAATAACGGATATTAATTTTAATAGAAAAAATTGCTAACTTGATTTAGAAAGCGCAGAATGATACAAACTACTATTAATGCAGTGTTTTCTAAATGAGGTCTACTTAGAATAAAATTAAAAATTAGTGCAGGCATTTACGTTTTAAGGAATAGTGTGCTACGTATTTTGGTACATTACAACAAAATATAATTTTCCTTCAGAAGGGAGGAAACATTAACTTTCCACCCTACTTTATAGGGAGGAAAGGATCCAGTTACAGCCTAGTTGTGAAAATCGTGGCGGAAAGTAGAAATCGTGGCGGAAAGTAAAAATCGTGGTGGAAAGTAACTGTAGAGCCAACTTATTATTGTTTAAAAATCAGTGTTGCCTGTTTCGTAACTAATAGCAGCTTTTTTTAACTCAATGACTCGACAGGTTAAAAGCTTTTTTATTAAATATTACCGAGTTTAAATGACACATACTTTAGATTGCCGTGATGCTTTAATTTTTGTCGCAATTTTAAAATGTCGTATGACTTCATAACTGAGTTTAAACAAAGCTCACAGAAAAGAAGTAGGGTACGTCTAATAAGGTTATAATAGCAGTTATTTACGCACCAAGGGAGGAAACAACGTCATTACTCCTGAGCGTTTTGGTTGGTTAACCATACTGTATCTTGAGGTGAAGCCGAGGGAGTTATTTATAGCGATAGCGAGGGTGCTATGACTTTTTGCTCCCGTGGTACGTACAAGATTTTCCTCTAGAAGGGAGGAAAACAACATAAATAAACCTGAGATTTTGATTTATCTATTTATTTAGGTATTAAAAACTAATTTTACAAATTTTTGTACCTTTAATTTGTTCAATAACTTTTAGAAACAAAGAAAGAGAAAGTTTTATAACATCTTATTGTAAAAAAATTATGTAAATTAAAAGTGCAATTCATGAATTCCAACTATGTTTTCTTTGATTTCTATGATAACTTTAAATAACTATGTAATTATAATAATAACTCAAATGTTTATTAATACTACAAAATGACTAACTGAATAATATTTCATTTATTTAAGTTTATCTCTAAAATACGAGAAATCAAAATAATATTTATAACCTGATTCGACGTAACCTACCTCTTTTATATAAGCTTTGTTTAAACTCAGTTATGAAGATATACGACATTTTATAATTACGATAAAATTAAAGTATCACGGCAATCAAAAGTACATGTCATTTAAACTCTCTAATATTTAAAAAAAAAAAACTATTAACCTGTCGAGTCTTTGAGTTAAAAAAAACTGCTACTAGTTACAAAACAGGCAACACTGATTTTTAAACAATAAGTTGGCTCTACTGTTACTTTCCACCACGATTTTTACTTTCCACCATGATTTTTACTTTCCGCCACGATTTTCACAACTAGGCTGTAATGGGATCCTTTCCTCACTATAAAGTAGGGTGGAAAGTTAATGTTTTCTCCCTTCTGGAGGAAAATATTATTTTGATTTCTCGTATTTTAGAGATAAACACAAATAAATTAAATATTATTCAGTTAGTCATTCTGTAGTATAAATAAACATTTGAGTTATTATTATAATTACATAGTTATTTTAAGTTATTATAGAAATCAAAGAAAACATAACAGGAACCAACTAAATAACTCCCTCGGCTACGCCTCAGGAACCAATCAAAACGCTCAGGAGTAATGATGTTGTTTCCTCCCTTGGTGTAAAAATAACTATTTCTGATGCGGTGCAGCTGAAGCCAAGACTCTCACTGTAGAAAACACTGCTCTTTAAATGAAAAAAAAAAAAAAATATTAAGTTAACTTTCTATTTTATTTATCTTTGGATTAGTAATTTAACAGTAATAAAAAAATACAACATATTATGTAAATATAAAATGTTTCTGCTTTAGTATTATTTTACAATTAGGGTTGTGATTAAATTAGAGACTTATTTTGAATCTAGTCTGTCAAACTTTATGAGTCGATGGCACAGAAACAGTCGTCCATATGAGTGGCCTAGGTGCACTAACTTCTCAGTATAACGTGTTTTTAATATTAGACTTTTCTTTTTTTAATAATGCCTAGTGGTATAACTAATGACTTTTGTACAGTTGCCATAAAAAATATAATTATTATAGTTATCAGCAGAAGATTAAAAAAGAGTTCAAATATTAATTTTTAATAATGCAAATTAGTTTCTGTGCTATTTTTTTATACTCTTATAATACTTTGTACTTAAATATTATCGAACTTATGAAAGGTATCAAAATAATTAGATTAATTTGTAATTTATATTCTAGTCGGTCTAATTTTATTTATATGTAATTAGATGTAAACGGTTGAATGCTTGTCGTAGCTGTGCCATCAAAATAAAACTTGTTGGTACAGTTTAGTATGTTATGTATTCTCTATAGAAATGTACATTGTTCCAAAGATTAGAATAAAAGTAAGGGCTGGCAAATTATAATTCTATTACTGAAATAAAATTTAACTCCAAGAAAACATGTTAATTAATCTGTAAATATTTATAATTAAGAAAGAATTTCCAGAGACAGTCAAGGTTTTATTTTAACTTGCTTATTACTCCCTAGCTACGAGGTGACTAGTTCTTAAATTGTGGCTAATCCAATTTTTATGCCACTTTTATCTTAATAAAGAATAATAGGAGCGTTGAAAAAGTAAGAATACAAAATTGGAAATAATTAGGGAAACATACTCATGTTGCATGACCTATCAGCTTTATTTATTATTTTAATAATTATTATAACAAATGGAATCTACGTTACACCATCCTCCTTCTCTAGTAAACTTGGTCTAAGGGACCTTACGTAGCAAAATAACGGTCGACTTCTAATAATACATTTTTTTCTACAGTACAGCGTAATACAACAATACTATTAAAACAAAATGTAACGGCCTTTTAATTAAATATTATATTACGGATGGAACAAATCTTAGAAAAATAATTTTGTTTTAATACATCTATCGCATTTCATTTTCTTAAATAAATAGAAATGTTTCTTCCAGTATCGTACACGCTGCACAACTGTGTCTCCACCGTAAGTAGTATTTTCCGACGGGAAAAAAGATACCATATTTAATTAATTGGTCCTCGAGTAAAATTAAACTACTTAGTACGTCTTGAAATGCAATTGATAAACATGTTTACCTTACCATGTGCTTGACAAAACATTATATTGTGATTGTAGTTATAGCAGAATAATAATGTTTAATACAAATAATTTGAAAAGACCTGTCGATAAATACGCATAGACTCGAGTCAAAAAATTAGTATTGAATTATCGTTTGTTAACAGATTTTTGTTCGTCCTTTTTATTGTAAGTATTAGAATTATTTATTTCAATAAAACATTCTTTTCTTTTTTTAATCGTTTTTTTTTTTTTTTTTTTTTTTTTTTTTTTTTTTTTTTTTTACCTTTTCTGATTTAAAATTTATTCGTGTATATAAGCACATTCTTCTGAATGCACATATTAAACTCTTAACCAACCAGTCAATGAATACACGGGTGTTACAGGAATAGCTGTTATATTCGCTTCAGGTTTCTAAAAACCAATTTGTTTCAAAACACCTTGTTTCAAAATAGAGTTTATCCACATTATAATGGTGAGCTAAACAAATGATAGATTATTATTATTAATGAAAATCAAACATTAACTAAGAGAATTCACCCCAAGGAATTCAAAAAATAAGGGTTGCCTACTTTCCTTTCTGGACAACTATGGAGTTACCTGGCATAAAGAGGTGTGTAATGTAATTAATATACCCTTATCAGTTATTATATCGAGTTATATATCAAATGAAAGGTAATTTTATTCTCAATCCAACTGTATTAGGTTGCCTTAAATTCTAAATTAAAATTTTAGATCTAAAATCTTGGCAACCATGGATTCATCCAACTTTTTGATAAGGCAACCTAATACGGTTGGATTGGGAATAAAATTGCAATTAAATAACAGATGAGGGTATATATTCCTTATACCGGATCTTAGACTATAAGGACTTTGATGAATTATTTAAATGTGGCTTCAGAGGTATGTGGCATTCTAAAATGATGATCTAGGAATTATCCGAGCATTTTACCAGATCACAGCTCAAATAACATTGATGTCATCATCTTTTGACAGACATCTGTACCAGACACTGTACACTACACTGACATTATACACTACTCAGTCTGGCCGAAACCTCATCGTACAGGCTGTGAGAGGAAGTGCATGAAACCCCTTATCAGCAGCTGTCCTCTGGATTAACTCACCTGATATGGCAAATCATTAGCTCACTGATTCTGCCTACTCAACAACTAAGCTTACTTTCAGTTGGTCCATCATTCTGCTTAATGGGTAGAGTACTATTATACTAGAAGTATTAATTCTTACAATTAGATTAGAGTTTTATTCTAACAATTAGTATTGAATTTTGACCCTTAGGTCGGCCAATCTTTGTGAAGGAAAAGATTAAGCCACTAGGCGTATGGGAGGGACCAGACCAGTGAAATTTTTATTTTCTTTGTCGGCTCAACATTCCCGAATTGAAAATCAAGTGCTCTCATCTGATCTCCTCCAAGTGTTTTGATTTCCTACACTGTCAACAGTCAATACTAATTGTAGGAGTAGTGTAGAAGAGAAGTTTGCATCTCGCACCCCCATCAGGGGTTTTACTGCTTCTGGCTTTACTGTCCCCTGGAATTTTTTAAAACTATCAACAGTACTTTTATTCATGCACCCTTATTATTATTTTTTAAAATCCGGATTTAAATTACATAGGATAAAATTAGTCTCTGATAGTCTGTTATAATAAGGTTTTACTGTAATAATAAGTACTCAAAAATTAATGCCCACATACTAAATTCACATAAAATAAAAAGGAACGATAAAAAAAATATCACTTAGAAAACTAAAGAGTTGAAAGCACTGGCGAATTCTGTGCTAACAGAATATATTTTCCTAGACGCACCTCCAGCGATAGTCACTCAGCGATTATCGCTGAGGACTCTTCTGAGTTTGCATGTAACTGTTTTCCTAGCTGAGCGACTCTTAACATGCATACTCCCTTCCAGAATAGTCACTCAGCATCTATCGCTGGAATCCCGTCTAGGAGTACCTTTTTACAGTGAAATCAGATGAGAAATGAAGAGATATCAATCTAAAGAGGTAACAGAGCTGTTCTCCATTAACAGCTTATAGATGCATTCAGCTCTAGATTATTGTGGATAAAATAAGTTCTTAGAGTCATATCGTTATTAAACAATAAGTGGTTTTGATTCAGTTACTCCCCATGTTAACAGAACATGTTTAATTTAATACAACGTATTTAACCTACCTGAATTACTACACTGATAATCCCAACATTACACTTACCAATATTATTGAAGCATTGAAAATACGAATAAATAAATGTATTGTTTGAAGTGTTCAGCAGTGAATAGAAACATTAGCGATAAAACAGAATCATCTTATAATTTAGCTCTTTTTTTTTACCCTCATACCGGCCAAACAAATGAAACGGTTTTAAAAGAATAAGAATCCTGAGAGATAAATGACTACTAAACATTTGTACACGCTGAAAGCTCGTGCAACAATTGGATCACCCCTTGCACCTCATTCACCGGCATCAAATGAAAATAATTTCCTTGTCATAATGTCACACGATAAATTGAACATAGAAGAGCAAGATCTTTACTTGTAACTTAAGATCTTTGGAACGCCGACGGATAAAAGAAAAAGAAAAAAAAACAAAAGAAAAAAGTCAAACCAATTTTTTGGTTTATTAAATCAAACCAATGTTTAATATTTAACATAATTTTATGTTATTGGTAAAAATAAAAAAAAAATCAACTGAACATGTGAATGCATAATTTAAAAAATAATAACGGTCACATTTCTGTTTATCAAATGTACAATTTCAATGTTATTTTTGTAAAAAAAGAAACAAAACACAAAAGCTCTTTTTCTATCGAGCGCCGCGATAAATAAATACTGTCAAAAAATAATCGATAAAATCAAGAGAAAAATGCAAACATAATATACTATGAGTATTAGCAAATAATACTTACAAAAACTAAAGTAATTAAGTATGTAATCATTTTAATTGTTTTTTTATTTTTAATAATTACAAAAAATATCTTAACTAATTAACACAAATTAATAAAAGGAAATGTTCGATTAAAAACAACAAATTATTAATTATTAATCTCTTTAAAATACACCAGTTCAAACAAAATTCATAAATCAGATAGAAACTAAAATAATAAATAGATTTTAAATCAAACGTATTAGTCCACGGTAGGATGAAAAGCGCCAGAGATTTTGTAAATCATAATTTTCAATAAAAATAGTATTAAAATATCAGAATTATTGATTTCTATTGTCCTCGACGAATCATAAGAAAAAGAGATTTAAGGTACATCTAGAAGTATTACTCCGCCCACCTTTCCAACATGTTCGTACTAATGTCACAACGCTCGTACTCTTCAGAGCCGTTAATTCTTGACAATGGTAAAATCAAGGAATTCAAACAGTTGTTTTCATACCTTCAATACACTGAATAATGATTTGCCATCTGACATTGAAGTACGGACATACAACAATCAATATCATATATTATATAGTTAGTTTTGTCATTTTGTGTTTTTTTTTTTTAACGTAAGAAACAGGAGAAGAAAACAAAGTAAATTACAAAGTAAGATTAGAATCAAAAAGATGCTTGATTGCTTTTAAACGATATTATTCTAGCTCGTGTTTTAATATAGAAAATATTAAAGTAATATAATATTGCCGCAGTACCAGATCTGTGTAAATCCAGACTAAAAGAGAGCGGAGAAACAAAGCAAACAAAAACTTATCCTTTCAAATAATATTGGTAAAATCCCGTACATATCATCAAAAAATGTAAATACATTTTAATTAAACACACAACTGTAATGATAACATTAATAATTATAGAGAAGGTGATATACAATATAAACCGCTTTCCTTAACCGGAATTAAATTGGCACTGCCTACGCAGTCTTAAGACAACACGTGCCGTGTTTACATTACTTTAGAATCCATTACTCAAAACGTGAAACACAGATCTTTAATTGCATCGTATTATTAAACATTGTAATGATACGATAGCACCACAAACAAATTCTGTTCGATTATAAATAAACAGATGTACGATCGACACGACGAGGTTATCATTCGCTTCACATGTCTAATCAAAGGGATGATAGGAGAGAAACACGTCTCAGACGTGAACATCAACACGGTTCTCAGACAACGGCTACTTTACACACTTCTTAAAATAAGAGGTGAGTTGGTCTGAGAACTCTCAGACCAAGTGACACTTTTCTTGAACCGAGATTAGTGTCGGTGTACGGAAGTTAGTTCTATCAGGACATACTGATCTGGTAAAGCGACAGACATTTAAATGCTTCCTCAGTAAGAGTCGTTATAACATTGTCGTTAGTCGATATCGCTAAACAATCTAACATTTAGCTTTCACAGAATTTTCAAGGCATTTTAAGTGTAGTGTCAAGACAAAAGTGAGAGAACAACATATTTCACTTGTTTTCCATATCAGGTTCTTACAATGAAACCCAGTAGTATTTTATTATACTTTCTAAAACATTTTAATTAAACTAACAACATGATTTGTTTACAATAAAAAATATCATTTCCTTTTTGTTCTTCTTTTCCAGGCTCACTGGACCATGAACAGCTTATTTAACTTTGATTTAGTTTTCCTTAAAAGTACAAAATACAGTTTCAAAAGTTCAATATTACTTATACTGCCGTAAATAAATAAATACATTGATAAATCAGTTGCAAATTGGAAAACACAAACTATTTAACTATTTAAAGTGGAGATTTCAAGTAATTACAGATAAACTAAACAAAATAAAATGTTTTGACCCGAGACAAGACATCAATTCATGCACACGTATATCAAGACAACATCTAAAACATTCCTAGTATCTCTTTCTTCTTAGAGATAATCATTTCATTTATTTGACAACAACAAAAATAATGATTTAATATAAATGCAATATTTTCTTAAAGGATGCAATTTCTTTTTTCTTAATTTAAAACATAATTAACATATAAATAAAGGGCACAACTCAATTTATGAAAGCAATTTACCGAGATGAATATTCATACAAAGAAACTATACATAAATAATTTTGATACAAATTCAGCCAATCGTCAAAATGCAACTAAAAACTCTATGTAGAGCATAAAATTGCTCAAATATGGCATACATCGGGCCCTGTATTTTATATGGGCACTTTACATTAGACCAATACCATTTATTATGGGTTTATTCAATATGAACATAAAAAAAATTGATTTTTTTAATTTTTTTTTTTTTTTTTTAATAGTAATATGGCAATTTATAAAACTAAATATTTATACCAACTACAGATATTAAATTGAACAACATAAGCCGATGTATTCTAAACTATGTAAAATTTATGTTCTAATCAAAATAGACTGAATCATTTAAATAAAAACAGATTAACCCTATATTAGACAGTTAAAGTTGAGTACATACATTTTTATCTGTTTATTTATGTTTTGAAGAAACAGCTCAAAACCATTTTTGGTCAATGCATCAAATTTTGTCATAAAAACAGTGAGCAAATATCTTCTAAATATGGCAAGAGGTCAGAGTAGTGCAAATTGTTTGCTAGGAGGGTCTTAAGGCTAGGCGCACTCTAGCGACTTTTTGCCCGCAGACAGTTTTGTCGCTACCTCAAGGCCTTATAAAATATATGGGAGTGCGCACACCGGAGGCAAAGACAGATGAAAAACAAAAGTTTCGTCGAACCTAGGTGGCAGCAAGCGACTTTTTTGTCCGCAAACTGTCTTTCACACGACCTAGGGAATTGAATAACATGGTGTGTGTTGAACAAAAAATGCCCACACTAGAGACAAAACAGTCTACACACTGTTTTGTCTAGTGTGCGAGGGTGCAGTGACAAAACTGTCGCCCTCCGGTCGTCTTTTGCACTGGGAGACATTTTCCGCAGACAGTCTGTGGACTGTTTTGTCGCTAGTGTGCGCCTAGCCTAACAGTAATTACAGAGTTTCAAGTTATACAGTCGTAAACATCTCATTTTTTATTATAATACCTGAGCAAAGAAACAAGTTACTGATAACACAAGTTAGTTTAGAAACACATTAGATGAGGTGCTCTCTTTGACACCTACATCTGATACTAGATATCACCGACAGTGAACATTAATCCATACTGTGGCTACAAAACTATCAAATATGTTAAAGATAAGGATCCTGCACACAAAACTTTAAACAGATCTTAAGTCTAGAAAATCTTGGTCTCTTCTACATAATCTTATTATTTATTTCAAATAAATGATTCAATCTATTTCGTATCTATAAACAAATCAGAGAGCATGCTAATCTCTTTTAGTAAAACTATAAACATAGTAACCATGTAAACTTTGGTTTTGTAAATAAATGTTTACAACACCATATCAATGAGTTGTTCAACAGTGACCGTTGTTTATTGTTTAAAATAGAAGTTTCAAAATACATATTCACATCGACGACTCTTTACTATCTGAAAATAAAATGATACCGAAATGCAGATCCCGGTAAATTGCATTCATGATAAGATTGCACCCTTGTAATTGATAAGAATTATAAATAAAATACTTCAACACAATATAAATACAAAAAGGACGATAAATAATTATAAGATCACAAATAATACTGGAGAGTAGTAGAGAGCATTTCTATGTCTATCGGAGGATCGTGGAGGGGGAAATAAATTTAAAATTTCTCTGTAATTCATTAGCCGGGCGAGAAAAGAAAAGGTAAATACCAAACGAATTAATGTTTGGATAATTATAATAATTTTGAAATAGGATTTACCGACATTTTAAATCGATACGTTTTTTTGTAAAATCGAATACATATTAGTTTCGAGGATACTATTCGTGTTTTGTGAGGAATAAAAACAATTAGGCTCAAACTGAAGTGTTAATTATCTTTATCAACTTGTAATCGTATAAATTATAAGTACTTTACAAACTAACGATAATATCAACCTAACCTTAACTTCACCGACTTTCATTTTATTCTTCCGTTTTAACGGTAAAACAAAAAATCCTAAAATTACAACTTAAAAACGAAAGAGATTTATACTTTAAAAATATCATTAAATCAAAGGGGAAAATTAGATTAATAGTAGGCAAAGCAAACCGAGTATAATCACAAACCTTCTCGACTTAAAGCTTCCTCTTGTAATATTACGACGAATAATACTCGAATCGTAAAATAAAACACCGTAAAAAAACAATGTAAAAATTAAATCAACATTCGACACTTATTTAAAAATTAAGGACATGAAGTTCGCTTAAGATAATTTTATTTTTAAAAGTAATTACCTCTAATTGTTAGTATATCACTAAAACATAATAATAAGAAAAATCAAGCGAAATTAAAAAAGGGTCGAATTAAAACAAAAACAGGAAAGAAAACTCTAGGAGGTAAACAAAGCGCATTAATCTCAAAGGAACTTCTGACGTTCTGTAGGGTTTAGTTTTCTCTTCGAGAACATCGTTCCTTTCACTTACAAATAATTAAGGACGATTAAACAAAAAGGTAAATTATAATGAAAAAGTACAAAAACTATTTTATTTTTAGGAGATTAAATATTGTTAAAAAATCTACAAACTAATTGCTACAACCTACAAAACGAGAATAATCACATGTGTCATGACATAATGCTCCCTCGTCGGCTCGACAAGAAAAAAAACAAACAAAAACATCTTGCTGTCTTCCTCAAATATATAGAAATCGTCTGCGTAGTTTAAGTACACTAATCAGCTTACAAATATTATTGCCGTATTTTTTTTTAATATACATAATATGAAACACAGGTCGATATCACAGAAGGGCAGTAATATGAAATCGAGTGAATTTGCAGCGACATTGACCGTCGGAGTGTTGCACCGGGTTTAGTCGTCAGATTTGTTGCCGTTACAAAATTATGAAACACGATAATGAAACAGGGAAGTTGTTTCACTTGAGATTCTGTAAAACTCAAACTAAAAACTACTTGAAACGGTGTACTTACCGTCAATTTATTGTCGTAGATTCGATGTCGGTAGTTTAAATATTACAATTCGGTCGAATGCGTTCTGTTTGATTTTTCTAATGGGCTGTGACGGTAAATTAACTGAGATTAATTTTATATTATCTGTAAAAGCTGCTATTTTTTTTTTTTGATTTTATACACGTACCAAACTTTTTTAAGCCTTTAATATACATTGTAAAATAAATAAATGTCCTCGGAGGTCATTTTTAAGGAATAAGGCAAATTGTCGCTCCGTGTAAAAAATACTTGTAGTTTTGTACGATTTGATTTATGACAAAAAAAAAAAAAAAAAA
>KZ651585.1:327843-350504 GCA_001010745.2 Gerris buenoi | reverse complement strand
GATTCTCTAAATAATTTGTGAAATCAAAAATTAAAATGTCTCTCAGATCAAATAAACTGTTTTACAAGGATCTAAGCGTCGTGTAAAGTTATATTTTAACCACAAATAATTGTCTCGAGCGACAGAGAAAACAACAGTTAATAGCATCTGTCAAGTTTATCGTGACACTAACTGTTTCTTTTCAACTAGAACTCGTGCCGCGGGCACGCAGGGTCGTCTATAAGCGTACAAGTAAAAAACAGTTAAAGAAATTTTAGATCAGGAGCAATATCGGTTTCTCGATTCGCTCGGTCGATAAACAAAACAGAACATTTACTTTCTGTATTTTTTCGTAGAAATATAGTCTAGGAATAAAACAAGTTGATAACGCATGATACCGGGTTTAGAGGGTGTTTAATATTAAAGCTCTACAATTATTAAAAATATTAAACGGCAAGCTTCGAACGCGGGTTTCGGACAAAATAAGTTAACATTTATAATATCGGACAAAGGAACCGAACGGACAGAAACGATAAAAAGAACAATCCTAATATGAATACGAAAAAAAATAAAAATATCAGTGGTAACAGATAAAAAAAAGGTATATTGGACGGTATTCGCATCTATAATATGACATCGGAAACGGAGAACTGTAACCGTATACTAGTAAGTGAAAAAAGATAAGATGCTCGACATCACGACCGAGTTGAATTTAGTGTGGGCTAGTATGTGGGATGAGCGTCGGGTCGGTTATTAGGAGCTAGTGGGAACTGGTGACGAGCTAGTGGGAGCCGGCGACGAGCTAGTGGGAGCTGGCGACGAGGTTGAGCGGTGTGTCTTGGTTGCCGGCGGGGGTTTGCCTGAGGGAGGTCATCATGAACTGGGGCTGAATCTGTCTTCTCAGTGCTGCCAACATATCGTCGCATTCTTCACCCCCACTTTCGATTTCACACTCTGCAAAAATTATCAACATCTTAATCATACGAACTAAGCTACCGTCGAATTACAAACATAACTTATAACGAACCACACCGTAGAACCTTGTTAGAGGGGCAGCATCTCTAGTTAATTATTATTTGTAAAAAAAGTTAATTTTTAAAAACTGTTTACGTTTCATGCAGGACTAATTAGATTTGTATAAAATGGAAAAAAAAAAAAAATAAAAGTGAAAAGGTAAAATTAAAGATAGAAAGACAGTTCAAATAAAACCAACCACCCAAACAACATTATATGCATGATAAATTGAAAATTTGCTAAACATGAAATATCGATAATACGACATCAACTAGGGCGTAACATTCAGACAAATTAAAATGTTCAGTGTAGAAACATAAAATCTTCTAACTTAATTCAATTCTACTAAGTACAGATTTATTTAAAAGCTAAAAAGATTATTGAATAAAAAAAAACTGGTTTATTTCACTTTTAAATCTAATATATCAGAGTGAACAAACATTTCCCTGCTTCTTAAGGACTCGTTTTGACAAAACACTAACAATGTTCCAAGTATACACAAATAAATAAATATATAAAAACACATGGTTTCAATTAAAAATATAACAATGCGATTCGTACATTGTAATATATGAAAAATTATTCTTAAAAACTATATAATAACAACACACCTGAATTCTAAGTCTGACAAATCCAAGTTTACGCTTTCCTTGCACAACAAAAAAACAAGAAAAGAAAAAAAGTTTCATTTTTTCAAATTCCACATAAGAAAATATAAAAATAAATGTTTAAAATCCGATACTTCCCACCATCCGTAAAGTATTCACTTTGGAAAACCAACTGTTTCAACCCGTTCATGATAAAATAACGGAGTCGAGATCCCAACACTTATACGACACATTTCATGTTATATAATACAAATGATAAATTGAGCAAAATTAAGGCAAAACATTCTAAATTCGCTAGTTTGATAGTTTTTTGTTCACGATTTATAAAATAAATAAGTTTCTATTCAACTGCTGAACCACTCATATGTATTATCTGTCAGACTAGAGATTTAATTTAGGAAAAATCAAGTGAATTCTTACTCGATCACCCCAAATCAGCTAAATTAATCAAACATCCAATTAAATGTTTATATAACAAATACAAACAAATGATAACTAAACAGATATTTCCCTTTAAATCATACAGAAGTTCAGACCATACAATATAATACACTCTTTAGTTTTAACCAACTAATTTGATATATTTACTTGACAGGAGATTCCGTCACATGAGAATCCTGACTATTTGGGCTAAACGCTTCCCAAACGACAATCGCTTCAACGACAGCTTGCAAACATGTAAGTTACCCCACAGTGTCTCCTACTAACTACATCATTTGTTTAACTAACCCCTAAGTAAACATTTAATTGTTTTAAAAGTTATTCTGATTAATACTTGAAAGAATAATGTGTTTTTTATACCGGATACTGTACAAACATGGGCTTTATAACAACAATAACAAATTACAGAAATATACGCCTTAAATGTTTGATTTATTTGTATAAAACTTTGTTTTTTTAATGTAACAAAAAATGCATACAATTTTTATTTTTTTTAAAAAAAACCAAAAATCTTGGTGTCTTCTATTAACAGATTTTATCAGAATATTTACACGTTGTTTTCAATAATTAGTTCAAAAGTGTTCCAATCAATCAACATTGTTGTAATGAGAAAAATAATAATAAATTATTTACAAAAAATAACTTAATGCAAAATTATTATAAAAAAAAGAGTTAATTTACACACTAATAAAAAAAAAAAAAATTAAACCTGATGAAGATCATTAAATAATAATTTTAAGCACCTTAACAAATATTATTATTGTTAGTACATCACTCTAGAAAATAACAGGGCGGGCATCACAAAACACTTAATTATAATAATTATTAATCTTATCAGATGTATTAAGGAGGCTGACACATGTTAATCTACGAGGTCGACTCGTAACAAACTTTATTATCTGTATTTGTGTAAACCAAATATTATTTATCGTTAATTTAAACCATATTGACAGCTGAGAAGTCGTAACAAAGGTTTTTGCACATTGCGCTCAGTAGCCTCAGATTTCAAAAAGAGATAGTCATGTTCGCATTGAGATTTAAATGAGTTGGCTCGGTATAAAGAAGTAACGCATTTACAACATAATTTGCAGAGACGCTTCGATTTGCATCCGTACATCTAGGACGGAGCAGGATGAGGGCATCTCCACGCTTTGAGCACACCGTACTCACTTTGGCAGTACAATGAACAAAGGTATGATGTGTCAAGTGGCTGCAACTCACCACCAGGGGGCTAGTAAAATAGAACCAAAATACGGCCTGATCGGTAGGTTCCAACAAGTAGTTTGTCCTATCCGTCTAGTACCAGCACCTACAACTACAACTCCCCACAAATGAGAACTTAAAAAAGAAAATCCCCCCCCCTTTCATTGTTTTTGTTTCTAGGAATACACCAGTAGTAAGATAGCTATCTAGTTCGGATAGCTTCCCTAAGCCCTGATTTCTGTAGGGAACCTAGAAGCCGATAAATTCAACTACTTAAGGAGTGAATCTTAACGTTTATCTTCAGCTCAGACGGTCGCGCCTTTAGAACTTCCATGGCAATTGCCCAGCGGTTTTTACATCGCACTTCGATGAGGCTTTATTCTTTTTCAGGCGTAATTTAACTTTTTATGGATCGTAATGAGGAATTGATTGAAAATGTATGAAAAACCCGATAAGCAAAAAACATATGATAAAAGCTGTGGTGTTGCGGGACTAACGGTCGTGCCGTGCTGTTTACTCTGTTCTGTGTATTCGGTTAGGGTAATTGACACTTTGCAAGCGAGCGCTGACAGTACTCAGAGCACAGAATGTACAATCTTTTATATAATCGAGTAGAGTCCCGACGGCGACGACTCACCTCTAAATGATTTATAACGTTAAAAATTGATGACCCATAAGCTGGGATTGAACCAGTGACCTCCAGCGTATGGAGCGGGAATGCTACCAAACCAGATTATAACTTCCGGCCTTAAACTTTCTATTTAAACAGTATAATATCTATTTAAATTTTAATATTAAAAAATCATATTTTATTCTGGCCGTTATCACGGGCATAACAGCTAGTATCTATATAAACAGTTGACTGGGGAATGAGACAAGGTGACATTTTGAAAGTAACTCCCAGTAGATCGTTATTTAGATAATTCATCGAGTGCGGTCCAAACACTGGAGGCACGATTGCCAAACAGGTAAATACGGAGTAGCAAGTTTATAAATACACGTCAAAATCTTTTAAGCGTTTATAAAAAACAAAACCCACCGAAATAGAAATTGTAGCCGACAAAAAAGAGCAATCATTTTATTATACATCACATTTTTCTTTAAACAAATATTCTTTTTTTGAGAGAATTATAATAATTTATTTAATATAAAAAAGAGAACTAGTTAAAGGAACTCTGCACTAGCTTTAAATTGAATTTTTTTTTGACACAGACAAATATGAGATTCAAACTTGTAATTTAATTTAACTATCACCGACTTGGTTTCTTCAAAAACTATCGGAAGATGATATCGACAAGGAAAAATAATTTCCTCACAAGAAATAATATAAATTCTAAATTGTTAACTAACCTTAAAATGTAGCCACAATCACAAACAATACTTTCCACATGAGAGTTACATAATAAACTTAATGTTTATTAAATACTAAGACTACAAGCAATCAAATATACAAATATCACTCTAACTTCAAATAAATACCGCTAATACAAATAAAATGACTCTAATTCAGGTTAAAGAAACAGACTCGCTGTTGCAGTTATCTGTATTCGTTGATTTAATGCTTTATATTGATTATCAAGGTGAACTGGTTAACTAACAAAACAAACACTCTTCCTAGTTCAATTGACAAGTGTATTGTATAAGTTACATATGAAGCTAACTTGGTACAAAACTTGATGTATACTATGCAACTTGATATAATAATAACAATCTAGACTCAAAATAATAAAGAAATATTATATAATTAAGCTTTTATCCTTCTCAGCAAACCCTTTCATTTGATAGCCGTGTCATGGGCGTGCTTAAACAATAACTAGTCTGCCACATTGGATTTAGAATGACGTTACTGATGCATAGTCGGCTAAACTAAACGTGTATGCAAAATTTCAAATCCACCGGTTGAGGATAACTGCTTTAAAATGCAGTAGAAAGATTTAACCTGAACATACGAACGTACATTGCAAGGTAAATACACCGAGGATAGTGTAGGAGACAGGTGTGCACCCTGCGGATACGTTTCACACTTACGGTTTGACAATATACTGATGGATTGAAGTAGTGAGAGTGTTTGTTATGTTTCTAAACTACCTTCACCAGTTTAACTTGAATCGGACGACCTGCTCACCGCAATATATATAAATACACATCAAATAAACAAGTTTCAGTGAGAGACATCGGAGCGTGTATGTTCTTTTGAATTTCCGCACGTTCTTATACTCGATATTATTTTATTCTTTTAAAGATTCAAAACGTGTTACTCTACAGACAAAAAGAACTAAAAATTTGATTTACTCAAACAAATATTAGTAAGAACAAACCGCCGGTTAAATAAAGATCATTAATAAGCCGAAAGTAAATTGTAATGATAAAGACGACATTTCTGCTTTACAACTCTCTAACTGAGGACACTGTGACGACCCGAGTAAAGTCACATTCGTCGTGTAAGTAACTCTTCATCAGATATCTTCCAACACTCGTGTCATTAAAAATGTATAAACCTCCTTAATAATTAGTAGTTAAAGAGAACAAGCAAAAAAGAATAGTATTCCGTTCAAATTAAAAACGATAATGTTAAGTGTGCTTTAAATTTAATGAGTCGCAAATAAAATCAAAATAGATTTTTTTCTTCTGAGATTTTGTTACACACACATACATACAACAGGTTGGGTCGAGAGAGTGGGGATAACACCTGCGTAACCTTCACAATCGCAGGTAAAATAGTTTTTTTTGGAAACAAGGAGTATTTGAGACTTGCTGATCTTTACAGGAATGTCCTAATGAAACAACGTTACTCAATCCAACAGTTACGCTGAAAGCTGTTTGTTATTGCTAATTTGATTGCAACAGGTGTAATCAGTAGGGAATTAAATTGATTTGACTGACTTTACCTTCGATTTAACCTCTGAATGATAAATATAACGGTTACTTATTATTGAAACTAAAAGAGGTCGACATTACCCTGCAGGAAACCTTCAGGGTAATGACGGACCCTTATCTCTCCGACGATGTACCACATACGAAAGTACGCCCGTAACCTAATAGTAATTTAAAAGAAAAATGTATCCGTCTTTTATTTGTTGTGAAAAAGTGTGTTTGAATATGTTGTTGAGACGGGCAGGAACAACAACTTACTTAATATAATAGAGGATACGTTGTTACCGTCGACATTTCAAAAAAAAAAATGTAATGTTACAAATAGTTGGTTGTTTTGACTGAGATTTTGTGGTACCACTTCATAATTATGACTAGAGAGGTTAATAAAATGTAACACAACAATATTGTCACCACAATTTTTAATAATTAATAGACACGTTTCGACTTATAATGTCATCATCAGTATGCGAGTTAACTTAGTAAGAGTAAATACTGTACTAAGCTAACAGTTAGCTTAGTACAGTATTTACTCTTACTAAGTTAACACGCATACTGATGATGACATTATAAGTCGAAACGCGTCTATTAATTATTATTATTAAAAATTGTGGTGACAATATTGTTGTGTTACATTTTATTAACCTCTCTAGTCATAATTATGTAATGTTACAATCCTATCTGTTATTAGACTCCAAGAAAAACAAGGTATTAACCGTCGATTAAAATAAAAATGATTTTAAAAGAAAATCACGAAACAATGACCTACTGAAGGTGTCGCCCCAAAATATGATTTGTTAAATGTTTAATGTAACTCTAGGTAGAAGAAACTAGCAGCATTGTGCAACATCTTCAAACCAAGTGTAACTCAAACCTAGGAAACGTTAATACTTGTCAAGCAAGGTAAAAATAATAACAAGGCCTTTGTTTTTATCAGATACTCACTCTCTAATGGTAAATCCGAAACTGATTTCTACCCTACGGCAGGTTAGGCCTGTGTAATTGCTACTGATTACAACCTATATTTGTTTTGAAAAGTAAAACGGTAGGGTCTTCAAATGTAAATGTATAAAACCGATCAGTATTCTTTTTTGCCGAACTCGGTAACTAATAATAACACAAAACAAATTGAGAAAAAATAAAAAAAATTAAACTACGTAATACATTTAAGAGGTAATATCATCAATATTATTATTCTTGTTATCTTCTACACTATTAGAAAATAATAATTAATTCTTAAATTACTATCTTAAAAAAAATATGAAAACACATCACTTGATTTCGTTCTTCTTTCTTTTCTTTGCTCTCACTAACACTACCAACAAACGATAAATAGCTTCTTAACGATTAGTGATTTACAGGTCAGGTACAAAAACTGTCATCAAAACTGCAACGGGTCCGTAAACGAGATTATTAAAATATTACGACGTAGAATACGTTTTAAGGGAAACAGACAAAAATGAAAGAGATTTACAATTTTTTGATGACTAAAGAAAAAAACGAAAGAGGTGCGACAAGGAATAATCATACGCTGTGATAGCAGCTCAAAAATACATCAAAAAGCACCCAAATACAAAAATTATTAATAGTTCATTTATTGTTACTTTTTATTTTTTTTGTTTAAATAATGAGCACCGAAAATGTTAAACAGGCAACAAGCCAATTTAAAAAAAAAGTTTTTATAAATATTAATAGGAAATTACTCTATATCATCTTAGGATATTATTACGTGGTCAATTCAAGTATTAGACTTCAGCTTGTTGTGAGGGGGGGGGGGGTCTCACAGTAAACTTGGTTAACAAGCAACACTACAAAACTTCAAAAGTAATTTGGCCGACGGAACAACCGTTCATCATTTTATTTTCCCACGACCAAAAATTTATTTAAAAAAATATATATCTTACATATTTAATTTTTTATTTAAATTTTGATTTAAAGAATTAGTAACAAGAATAATTACAAGATAAAGAAAACTAATTTCTATTCGACTCGGATATCGTCGTGTCGTGGAAACAATTTAAAAAAAAAGCAAAAATATTATAAACTAAGCGATTTTATATTTACGAGTATTTTTAAAGATTTATAATTAAAAACTATTTTTATCAGTATATAATATAATTATCGAACCATTAATACATAATGATTTTAATCAAAAATATATATAAATATTTAAAAAAAAAAATTAATTAATTAAAAAATCTCAAAACAACTGAAATACATTTGGAGCAAATACGATTACATAAGAAATTATAAAATAAAATAAATGAAAATCTTATAGAATTCTTACAATTAATGAAAATATTATTCCTCAAAATAAAACAGTTAGTTTTGACGAGGCACATTTCATTCATAAGAGATCAAAGAAAAAGAAATTGGAAAAATTATTTTACTTGGAGTAGAAACTCAGCTAAATAAAAAAATTGAAACAAAATTAAATAAAGTTTTCAACATTTAATTTTTTTTTTAAAGATACCTGAAGGGTAATGAGATTTATCTCTTCTGTAACTTATCATCATGATAACCATCATCTACTGCCCAGCTACAATGCAACAACCTCCGAGTCTTGAGCATTTACTAATCTACAGAGTACAACACGTAGCGGCTACTTTACACATTCACATTAGAAAATAAACCAACTCCACAACTCTAGAAACATCATCAGTTAAACACAGGAAATCTTAGACTGGCCGGCAACTCACTGTGTACACAGACTTCACATTAACTAGCAACTAACAAATATTCTGAATTAGATCGATAACTATATAAATTGTTCTTGGAATAATTGTTCCCTGAAATAATACCGGTCTGATGAAATAATTAAAATGATTTTCAAGGTTTGAGAAAGATTCCAACCACAAGATTTTTCCTTATAACCGTTTCCAAAATGTCAAACAGTTCAAATTGGAAACAAAAAAAAAATTAAAAGAGCAAAACCACAAATGCCGACATCATTAATTATAAATTTCAAGTCATTTTTAAATTCTTAAAAGGGCTGTCAACGTGTGTTGTTATAAGTCATGTTGATTTTGTCGATCCAATATCGATGGAATCGAGTTTCAGTTGACACACACGTAAGGTACATATAATATTGAACAGAATGTAAAATACACAATATAGCTTTGAACAACAATCGTGTTACTAAAATTGCGTACGTAACTACCGTCGTGAGCGTAACGAATAGCCGTCACAGACACCAATCACTACATTAGCATTGATGTCTCAACGGAAACCCACCAAACATTCAATATCGAGTGTTTACAATAACCTTATAAGTTTCTTTTTTTAATTCCATTGACTTTAAACTCCTAAGATAAAGGCAACTTATAGTTGAAAATAATGTATTAGATCCTTAATCCTAGAGGGTCTAACAAAGGAGCCTTAGACCTTGTAAAAAATATAGATTTAAAGCAGTACTACACAAGGCACCAAGAGCCATTTTGGAAAACAAGACTTCCTTATTAGGCATCGGAAACCGGTCTCTTTTAAATGTCTGTTTTTCAGTAATTCAGAATTTTTGTTTGTCGACAATGTTGATCTTAATTAGAAAGTGAGGTACACAGTGGATAATCACAGTTTAAAATGTAACGTCGATAACCTGTCGGTACCTCCTCGCATCCTCAGATAGCTTACACAATCCATCAAAAAATACAACAAAACAATTAATAATAAAATAAAACTTTTTTATAATAATAACATGTAGCAAAAAAACAATACCTACGTAGAAATTAGCCGTCACCAAATGTCGAAGTCGAAAGAAATAAGTGGGGATTGTGTCGTCCGTAGATTGTTTACACGGTATTCAGACAAATCGTTTGTTAATCGGATTATTGTGTTTTGTCAACATTAGGAGTCTAGTTTTAAATCCACCGCGGGTTGACGCTAGTCGCACACGTCGGCGGGGCGACTTATATGGCAAATTCAGCTGTAAATAAGGGAAACAATTGTAAAAATAGATTGTTAGTTCAGAAGGCAAAACAGACAGAGGACCTTCGACATCGTCGAAATCAAACAAGTTTCGCTACGAAAATATATCTCGTGTATTGGAGTCAGGTTGTTACGAGGATACGACACCATTTTGAATACAAGATCTCAGCACTTGTTTATTTAGTAAGCAAAATTAATGTTGTTAAAGCGTCAAGCTCAATCAATGCTCAAGAGTTATTTAGTTCAGTTCTAAATTAATAATGGAATAATTATTGAATTCATTTTACAAGGGAAAAATCATAGAGTACAAAAAACATCTCTCCTTCTTATTAGATTAGATTTTTTTTTTTTTTCAATGAATCTAAAAAAGAGTAGAATCAGTTTAACCAATATTAAATGTTTGGTCTGTAAAGGTTTGGAAAGACGGACATTGTACCGAGGAACTAGAATCTTTTCATATTTGCTAGTCGAGTAAATTCAAAAAGTTTGTACAAGACTGCTTCCGTTCTAAATCTTTTTATAATATAATATAGCTCAAAGAACTGATCCGTTGCCTTATTATTTTGAGCAGACGCAGTAGAAGAAAATCAAAGTTTTTTGAGCGGTGAATTGCAGCACACTTGAACAAACATGAAATTACTAAATAGAAAACAATCCGGCCCTTTCTTAGAACAATTCTTCACCCACCACGCCACAATTCTACAGTCCCAAACATTTCAGGCCGTCGGTAAAATGCAATCAGTATAGTTTCTTCAAAGAATTTATAGGAAATATTTAGATTATAAACTTAATTTTTCAAATTATAGTTTAATAAAATAAATTAATTTAGTGTTTTATTAGTAATTATTTAGTATTAACCTGGTGCTTTTATAGGGCTGCAAATCAGTGGCTCATAATTTTTTCTAAATATGTATATGAATTAAATGAAGAAGAGCAGTTTTTAGACAGAAACTTCCAAGTCGCCTGAGCGCTTCATTTGTCCTCTTTAAAGTGTTTATTTTAAAGAAAGGCTACATAAATTAAATTTTAACATTTTAAAATTTACCAACCCATTCGTCGTATAAAAAGTCAAATCTAAAATTTGTAAAAAAAATACAAACATCCAATTATAAAAAATAAATACTTTAATCTCACAGTAACAAAACGGAGAATGGCTTGGTAAATATACTTAGGAAAACTCCATGTTAAGCAACCTTTCGATAACCACACGAACCAGCAAAATAAGAAAAAATATTAGTTCCTAGATACTTATGAACCCTCAGTGACCCAGGTCTAGAATTACACAACAGAAGAAGAAATGTTTGAATGTCGATGTAATTAAAAGCAGGAAAAATTACCATGTTTCTATGTATAACACTAATATACTAGATATCCGTTCAAATGTTTTGAACATCAATTGGATAAAAATCAGAATTTAAATTTGATCTATTTCGATTTGTAAACCTCGAAGCTTAAATTTCAATCTAAGATAAAATGAAGTTGTGTTTTTCGTATGAATACGTTTTGAACCTTCCGATCAAATCAAGTAGTCGGGCAAAAATTTAAGCTATTAAAAATTGGATTTGTTAAAATAGCAAGCTCAGTCCTTAATTTATCCGATAAAATCCGTAGTCGGATCAGTTTGCTTTTTATTTACTTCAAAATGACTCTCTATAATGAGCACAATATGTGATTGAATTTGAACAAATACAGCGTCACAATTTATGATTTTATACATGAAAAGTTTGTTTTCAAATTACCGAAAAAATGAAAAAAATAATGCGGAGTTATTATATTTACAACTGTTAGTAGTTAAGGGTTTGGACGATATTAAACTGGATTATAAAAAAGTTTAAAAAAATAGTGTTAACTGATTAGACCGGACAATAATAATGAATATCTGAGTATTACAAGTATTGCTTCTGTTGTAGACGAGGGTATAGCAAGTCTCGTATAACTAAGTCACACAGTGTTAACTGTAAGAAAAGCATCGTAACAAAAACTTATCCACAATCAATTCATCGTCTTTCTTCAGGTTGAAACTACAGAAAAGTGATCCCTTAAAGGAAAAAATGTACGGACAATCCGTTTAATCTCTTCAAAACCTCGGATTAACTAATTAAATGAAAATAAATGTTATTTTTGTAGTTTGGAACAAGAGTAGAAAATGTCGATAGCAAGTCGTTTTACTACAATGTCATGAGAGTCGGTTGTTCCGATGCTGCTGCATATATCGTTTTAATTTTATTTTAAATTCAATTAAATACTTCAACTCCTCTTATAAGGCTAAATCAGTACGTAATTTAACTTGAAATCTATGAAGCAAATCAAAACAAATACGTAAACATCGGTCGTCGATTAAAAAAACGAATCGACGGTACAGCTCAACCACTGTGTACGTCAACTGTAAAACTGTAAGAGTAAGAACCCAGTGAGGGCTCCTCACAGTACGGCTCCTAATTACATCGACATAACACTTTACATACTCTAAACAGTCGATTAAAACATTATTTTGGATAAAATAATTGTTGTTAAGAAAGGGTAGTTTCAACCTGAAGACAGAGTTATATAAATAAAGAGAAAAGTCGTTTCCAAAAGAGTGAGATAAAGAGATAGAGAAAGTAAGAGAAGGGAGGGAAGAGTTAGTCGGACTGTTCAGTAATGATGTAGTACTGACTGATGGTGGTGTGGTGTTGTGAGGGGGTGTAGACTCGGTGAGTAGAGTGGTTGCCCGGTTTCTCCTGCTTGGGTCGGCGGCGCCGGGTGTGTATCGTGTCCCTGCGCATGGTGGCCGGTCGGTTCACGTTGTGCAGCTTGTAGTACAACCCGCAGGCGTTGCACACCATGTCTCCGTTAGGGTTCCGCCGCCATATCGTCGTCGTGCGAGTACCGCAATTCGAACAGCACAAGTCCACCCTTTTGGGTACCTGCAAAAAGAAACCGAAAACTTAAAACGACAAAAATTTTTATAAAAAGATAACGGAGAAACAGTCGATTAATAATCGAAGAAACATCGGACAAAAGCTAATTCCAAATCTAAGAAACAAAATTCTAATAAATTTACACGAAAACAGTCTAATATACTTGATAGTAAACAAATTTTGAACGCTACCACAGTTGAGTTGCAGTTGCAATAAAACAAAGTTAGTAATAATTATCGATTGTAATCAGAACAACTTGACTTGTTTAACTAAAACCGAACAGTAATTTAGATACGACATGAGGAAACAGTAAGAGAAGGAAAGAACAAGTTAAGAGACAGTGGAAGTAAAGACTGGACTATACCCTGGTGGTTTGATGGTTGCTTCTGGGTGTGGCGGGGGCCGGATAGTCATAGTTCCAAGACGAGGGTGAGTCGTCTGCTGACGAGTTGGTATCCGTATAGTTTGCTGCTTCTAACAGACGAGATATGGCTTCGGCAGGACGGAGGTACCCCCCCCGGGGCCCCGGGCTGCCCAGCCGCGGGGGTGAACTCTCCGGGCTCACTATCGTTCTACCGTCTATAACGACTTCCTCGTCTACGTAGCACGACGGGTCAGACGAACGTACAGGACAACTCTGCTTCCTCCTTCCGCTGCTACTCCGCGCCTCTACCACCTCCTACAAACAAAAACAACAAACAGATAATCTTACATTCTAAATACTAAAGTATCGCATTTCTTCTTGGATCGTTTATTCCAAACTCGATTATAAAATAACGGTAGTTAAAAGAAACGTATATACGATAGAAAAGCTTACTGCTTTGATTTTGGAGGTCGGCCACCGGACTTCTTCTCTCATAAGAATTACAGATTTGCCGGCGTGTTCGGGAGCTGTCATCAAGGTCCTCAGAAGGCTGTTTGCTTCTCCCCTGCAAATCGACAACACGCATTTATTTAGTCAAACAAGTTCCTAATAAAATCTTATTACCTAAACACTCAACACTCTGGCATCTCAGTAATACTTTTATTTAAATAAGAAACACGATAAATAAATTACAACTCTGTAAATTAAAACCTTCTGCAAATCAAACAGGTAAAAAAAAAAAAAAAAAAAATGAAATTTAAATATTAGGATTTTTTAAATAATCGGTATCTTAACGATTTTCTCGGTAGTCACACGATTCTAATATTATGTAAGTAAATTTATAAATAAGAGCATTTGTAGATTTTTATATTACGTAGCCCTTTTATAGAATTCTGCCTTACAGCAGAATGAATACACGGAGGTGGGACTATAGTAGAGTGAAAGGAAAGCAGGTACTCACATTCTGTTGACGTTGATGTCTGAGAGTATCTGTGCGTGGTGGTCTGGAGGTGAGTCCGACACTGTAACCTCGGTGTGAGGTTCTAGTAGCGAGGATTCCTCGTCACTCCTCAGTGCGGGGGACCCCATACCGTACTCATCATCGTCTGCCTCGTCGTACTTCCTCACTCCGGAACCACCCAGTTCTCCGTTCACTACCACCACCGCCCCGCCGGACCTCCCGTTCCTATAGCCTTGCCTGCACGCCGTGTGGATCACTCGAAGCTCCTCCTATAACCCCACACTAAGTATTAGAACCCGATCCTATATAGAATCGCAATTGAATCGGTTATTTGAGAAACAGCACATGTGACATTTTTGGCACTAATGGAGTTTATAGTTATTCCTTTATAAGAGGCCAAGGCACATTGATTGTTACAGTTGTAACACTTGTTCCATACAGTCTACCTAAAAAAAGACTCACTTCATATATTTTTTAGACTAATTTAGTTATCAAAAGTTTGTTGTTGAAACAGTTTTCTTTGTTTGTCTCAAAATGTTAAAAATGTCACATGTGCTGTTTCTCAAATAACCGATTCAATCATAACAGAGAAACTTTTCATCTGATATCCTCAGACTGAAAGTTGCAGATTTTTCTTCTTCTTTTTGTCTGAAATCTGAATCACAATCAATCAAATCATAATTATATTCAAGACGTCAATAGTGGAGCACATTGCAGGAAGGTGCTCTCCCCACTACACCGCTATTTACATCCCACAGTCAAGACTCCTAACCAGTTATTCCTGTAGACCTGCACGCTTCTATACAACCGTTCCACTCTCTCCTAGCTAAAGTCCAATTTTATTAAAGAAAAAGATTAGACACTTTTATAATTTGAATGAACTTATTTTGTCAGAAGAAACAGCACAAATATATTTATCAATTTCTATTTTTAGCCTACAAAATGATAGCAAATATTTTAGAATTGCGTGATAACTACAGTGGAGGTAACTCATCGTGGCAAAGCAAGTGTAATACGTGTGCCTCGAACCCCACTGTAGAAAACATTTTTTTATTACAATCAATAATTATTATTTGGCTGTGAGGAATGAACAGAGAAGACAAACTGTAACAACTCAAGTATTATAGTCTGCCTACCATGCTTTGTTTGAAAGTCGTATGAGCTACGGCATATCACTACGGGGCCATGCTCAATCTCAAGACATTTTTCTTAAACAGAAAAAGGCAATAAGAATTCTTGCAAGAGCTAAAAGGACTGACCATTGTACTTGCCTTTTTAAAGAATTCAGAATCTTGATCTTTTATAGTCTTTATACATACCGATGCCTAAAGAACATTAAAAGCAATTTGGATATGTTTAACAAACATGAACATTGCTGTAACACAAGAAACAAAGACAAAATTGTTCTGACTCGACATAGACCTGAGAATTCTAATGTTGGGCACAGTGTACTAGGACTTCAATTTTTTAATAAACTTAGATCTGAGGTGAGAGACCTTCCTATTGACTCTTTCAGTAAAGTTACCAAATAATTCTTAATTCAGAATCCTCTGTATAGCGTTGAACAATTCTTTGCTCTCAACTTTTAATTCTTTTAACTTTTCTAGTCATAGTCGAGGAGATAGCGTGCAAAAAAGTGTCTGACTAACATCAAGCTAGAATTTTGTATACAAGTTAATCTTATAGCGCCTTTTAAGAATATGTGGTCGGCTAAGTTATTCTGCAGGGCATAGCTTGGCAATAGGCGTTTGAAAAAAACCGGTGGAGAGCGGCCATGTCTTGCCAATTATGGTGGACAGTATGGTTTTCATGATCCTGAGTTCAGAATTAGTTAGTAGACAAAAAATCAAGTCGATGTTATTTTCACAGTTGATAGGTTTGTTATTTAAATATTACTAAAAATCAACATGGTCACCTGTCAAGGAACCAACTAAAATCAACTTGATTTTCGGTCTACTAACTAATTCTGTACTCAGGATCATGAAAATCACATTGTCCACCATAATTGGCAAGACATGGCCGCTCTCCACCGGTTTTTTTCAAACGCCTATTGCCAGCTATGTCCTGCAGTTAAACTTAGCCGACCACATATTCTTAAAAGGCGCTAAAAGATTGACATGTACACAAAATTCTAGCTTGATGTTAGTCACAAACTTTTTTGCATCTCCACGACTATCATTTTTTTCTCTCTCTCTTCAAACTTTTTATCTTTCAACTTTTAACTGTACATGTCCTATTTTGTGAAAGTGTTTTGTTTGTGTTTTCGTTATATACATTGTAACTATACACAAACTAGGATAAATAATGTAAAATATGTGTTGTAGTGTTTATATCTATGTTAATTTTCTGGCTTTTGTCCACCTACTGTGATAGGTCTCCACAAAGAAAATTTAAAATAAATAAAATATCGCTTATACATGTAACAATGACATGTAAGGTACCGGTCTCCGTAAATATCTTTCAATCAAATTTTAATAATTTTCGGTCAAATAATATTTGTTGCGACGAAGTGAAACAATAGTTAGAAGTTGTAACCGCTACTGTTGCAACATGTTATCAAGTGAAGAATAGTCTGGAAACTATCTACATGACATAGAGGTGAAACAATGACAGGATAATGAGAAGGTGAGTCTGTCTTACTGATGGGTTGTCAGGCAAACTGTCGGGGCTGGCCAGGTACTGCCGTAGAGCCTCGTCTGTCCTGTTTGCTTCCTCTCTGAACCTTGACAGCAGCTCTAGTTTCTCTACACAGGGCAAGCACACCATCGAGGGCAAGTCTTCTTCTTCATTCACCTGAAACACCAACTTATCTTTATAACTTTATACTTACAACGGAATTATCAACACTTTCTATGTATAATTTAGTAGAGCAAAAGCAAAAATTGAAAAATGATAGCACGGCCATGAGGCCTAACAACCATAATAGTTATACCCTTCAAATACAAACTTATAATGCTTTTATAGATACTGTGATAAAAAAACAAAACACTGATAACATTTATTTTTAAACATTTACTCAGGTCCCAATGAAAAAAAAACTGACGGATGTTTAAAATATGTTCGATAAACAAACTTAATGCTGAGATATGAGATATCAAACTACCGTTGAACACATATAAACCAATTCTTTTTCACTCTTTAATCTTTAATGAAAAAGAAATTGATAAAAAGGTTGCCATAACAGACAGATTTATAGAACTTATATTACTCCTGACAAAAAATCTTGAGGAGACAGAAACTAATGTACGACAGGATATCGAAACATGTTGCTTCCCAGGGTTCCCTCACATGTCTGCAAAACTATTCGGCACCAAAAGTCTACTTCACATGTAAAAATACTTATATTGCTGAATTATTAATAATCAACCGGATATAAATGCAAACGGAATGTAAAAAAATGGTAAGCGACATTAAGCCTTCCACCAAGTAGAATATTAACCGGTGAACCCTGAAGATTTACAGAGTACAAAGACTATATTAAACATCTGGTAATTATTTATAAACAAACATACCAAATTCAGGGTTATGTTTGACTGATTACCTCATCATAGTGCTATGAGAAGCTTCAGTCTTATCACTAAATTCTTAAAAACCATCTCTACGTTAAATAGCATTTTGACTTTATGAACACAACATAATTTATAATAAACTGATATATTTTTACCAAGGTTTAAATATCAAACTACAGTTCACAGTAATATAATAACACTAAAATCCAGCATTATTATTTAACAAATACAACTGTAGAAAACATTGGGAGAATCCCACCCATGAATGATCAAGAAATAAAAAAAAAAACATGCAGTCGTTTTTTAGTTTGCTGTCTAATCAATTGGCACAAAAACACATCGGACTCTGGGCTTTTTATCTGTTATCTTTTTAATCAAGTTTACAGTTGTAACTAACAGGTTAAAAAACTAAAACAGTTAAAACTATATCAAATCGACAGTATTAATCCAACTGACAAATCTAACCAACACTTATAGTTAAAACAACCATGAATAATCATTAAAATGACTTCATTGTCTTACTAATAAACAGTCTCAAAATAAATCTAAAAAACATTTCCCATTGTAGTTATTCATTATATTTCATATACTTTTAGGAGGATTGATAAAAGTTAAAGAAAAAATAAAATAAAAACAATAAATAAATACAAAACAGTAAATGATAATAGAGATATAAATATTAAATACCATTTACATTTATTTTATTAAAAATAAAATTTAATTTTAACGATATAGCCGATAATAAATAAATAACAAAAAAAATAAATAAATAAATGATAAGAAAAAACGTAGGGACGGTGATTGTTTGGTACTGGAATGAGGTACTGAGGGCATTCCTAGTGAGAATGAGAAGTCAGGAGTTAGATATCACAAAAAGTCGGGTAGATAGAGGTAGGTAATTATGTACAGACAAATGGACCAGGCAGGTAGTAGGGTCATGACTACCTGCACCCCCACTATCATAACCCGATCCCATAGACAAAATGGTCTACTACCTACGCTAGTGGCTGCCATTCCTTAATTTCCTCTCGGCCACATTATTTTAACTTTAAAATAGGAAATTATCGTCGTTTAAATAAGCACGTCCGGACGGATGCCCGTTATTAGCAGAAAACGCCGGAAAACTGTTGATAAAACGTGATCTTCTGATAAACGCTATCAAGAACGAACACAGAAAGGCAATACCGAGTATAGGTTATAATTGAGATAAGAAATAAAAATACGACTAGGAAAGCGAATAACCGTGAAACGAAGAGGAAATACAAGTATTCGGACGGAATCGGAATAGCTTGGCGAACGGCATAATATTATACATAAACAATAGAGAGGGTGGTAGCATTGAACGGATCGAAAATAAAAAAAAGGACACCACGCATAGCCATGACAGTTGTAGTTGTTTAGGCTAAAAATAAAACTTGTGTCAGAAGCCTCGTATTTTAATATGTTGTTTTAACAGCAAATAAATACAGAATCTCGTGGAAAACGGACGGATTAAGGGAAAACTAGCGTCCTTGAGAAAGAACACAACAACTAAACTCTTATCACATCATCTTATCTGACCATCACCTATGTGGGCCAAGGCATTGATAATTTAACAAAAACAAACGGTTAAAACGGGCAGTCCGGTTAAAATCGTGCGCTGAAAAGCTTACTTGTAAGTGGAGACACGCCGCGATTTTCTTGGAAAAGCCTCCTTGAGGGTCCACATCGTCGAATATAGGAAGCTTGGCGCCGTCGCTGGATAAACAAAGTCGACAGAGTTCGTAAAACTTAGCCGGGAAAGAAGACATTTTGCTTTTTAAAACTACGGGAATAAGTACACTGAACGTATCTCGGTAAAACGACACAACATTCCATCTATAAATGTACCACTAGTTGATGATCATTATTTCTAAATTATAATTGATAAGTAAAGAGTCTATCACAGTTCATCTCTGAGCTACACGGCAAATGCACATTCCACTTCTACCTGAGAGGTCACCAACCCAGCGCCTTCTTGATTTCTACTATCTTTTATCAAAAGCAAGGGCAGCCAACATACAGCCGCCGCTTTTGTTTTTTTAATTTTTTTTGGGCCACCTCTAAACTTTGAACAAGCGGAGGAGGGGATTCTTATTTCCTTTTGTGGCTGCCATTCCTTAATTTCCTCTCGGCCGACAAAAAATCAAGTCGATGTTATTTTCACAGTTGATAGGTTTGTTATTTAAATATTACTAAAAATCAATATGGTCACCTGTCAAGGAACCAACTAAAATCAACTTGATTTTCGGTCTACTAACTNTCTTATTTCCTTTTTTTTTTTTATATATATATTTTTTTGTTTTTATTTTTCAAGTGAAGGCCACGACTCGGAAATCGAATGGTCTTGTCTTAACTACGAGGTGGCAAGGGGCCCGAGGCCCGAGACTTACTACACGTAAAAATATGTACCTCTATCTAGCAGCGTATAAATAGGAAATTACAACTTTACTGTATTCACAGGATCCGGTAACGTCTCAATTCTCACAAAAAATATTACAACGTGCACTTGTCTGAGAAAAATCTGATCGAGTGTTCTGAAATAAGACTTTTTATAAAATAGTTAACCCGGCGATATTCTATTCGTTCGATTCTAATCGACAGTGTTGGCTTTTTTTTTATTTTTCGAACTCAATTGAGAAATGATAACTTATCTTTTTAGCAGCTGACTTTTTTTTAGTGTTGAGATTTGAGATTTTGTAAAAAGTATTTGTTGCAAGAATCAGTCGTTGTTAATTTTAATTTTCAAAAATGTTGAAGCTGTGGCGTATTCATAAACTTAAAAACTGCGGAAGGTATGTGGAAAAATTATTCGTCTTATCCGACCTCTCGGTTACTTACCCTGCTCGACCCGTCTAAATATCGGATGGGTGCAATACTTCGAAGACGAATTACATTACATTTATAATATACATTTCTTTCTGATTTCGTTTCTCGTTCAGATGTGGAGTTAAATCCTAGATACCTCTAAAAAATTTGTTGTTTGGAAAACTTATTTACGGGTTGGGACAACTGAAGAACTATTTTGGACTTACTTTCTTAAAAGTTATCAGCTGCTAATAAAAATATCGTGAATGTTGTTATTTCATACATTTGTTTCATTATCAAATCCGTTTATTTGTTTGTAACTTGGTAATAAAGGAGTATAAACAACAATTATTTATACAGACTTGCAGTTCTATCATTAATACTTTAGCTGTCGAACATAATATGTTCTCAAGTAATTTTTTTTTTTACCATTTTTCGTTTTAATATGGACTAGGGGGCTCTGCTTTCTCCTCGCTTTGCCGGTCTGTAACTTGGGGGTCTGTACCATGTAAAGGGAAAAGTGTACCCATTGGAAAAGGGGCAAGCACGATTTTGCCTCCAGGCGCTGAAATCTACCATTTTTATACCTTTACCCCCCTCTAGGGGGCAAAATATTGGAGATAGTAAAACATATTTTTAATTTTCACAGTAGAATCTAAATCTGTTATAAAAAAAACACTCCAGGTTAAAATATTGAAGTTAGGCAGCCTGGGGGCAAAATGGGGGGTTGCCCCGACTGCGTAACTGCATGTAAACAAACTTCCCTTTGCATGGTAGAGATCCCCCGAGTTTTATTAATTTATCTCAAACCGTTCAAAAATTAGGAGGGAGGGGGGGGGGGACTTTTGGACCACCCTGTATGAAAATTTAGCCCTTTCCCTCGAAACACTTTATTGTCAGTTTGAGCCTTTTCTCATAAAGCAATTGATGGGTTTGAACAAGGAATGCATGTCAGGTGTAATCAGCTGGCTCGTCTTAACATCAGCTCAGGTTTCAAATCTTTATTTACCTTAAGATTTAACTTTATTTACAATCAGCTTTTAATCTATTAAGTTTAACTAGTGATACATTGAAATTTGATACCTTGTTTATTACTTTTATTATTTACCATAATTAAGAACAATCCTATGAAAATAAAGTTTGTATAAATTGAATAGATGTCTTAAAATGGTGCAATGTATTTTTGTATCGAAACTCACATTAAGCGCTCATGTTGCCAAGGGGCTACAGAGGAGATAACAAACAAGTTTGTGTCCTCTTATTTTCTATGGGTCAAATGCAATGAAGAATGTTAAGTAAGCATATGCCCATTTCTCATCAGTTCTCGAGAGATTAATTGCTTTCTTTTTTCCAGAGTGTTTCACTGAAATTTCTGAAAAATGGATAATATCTCAAAAACGTGCAATTATTGGGACAGGATCTCAACCGATTCTTTTACTAATGCTAAAATAGTGACCCCAAACTAGGGATGATCAAATCAGTGATTTTTTAGTCACAGTGAAAATGGTGATTGTGATTTCTTAATCACCGACGGTGATTTTCTACCTCTGCATATTTTTCACTGACAATTACGAAAAGTGATTTTCTACCTCTGTATATTTTTAAATATTTTTCACTGACAATTCCGAACAGTGATTTTCTACTTCCATAAATTTTTAAATATTTTTCACTGACAATTCCGAACAGTGATTTTCTACTTCTATATATTTTTAAATATTTTTCACTGACAATTCCGAACAGTGATTTTCTACTTCTATAAATTTTTAAATATTTTTCACTGACAATTCCGAACAGTGATTTTCTACTTCTATAAATTTTTAAATATTTTTCACTGACAATTCCGAACAGTGATTTTCTACTTCTATAAATTTTTAAATATTTTTCACTGACAATTCCGAACAGTGATTTTCTACTTCTATAAATTTTTAAATATTTTTCACTGACAATTCCGAACAGTGATTTTCTACTTCTATAAATTTTTAAATATTTTTCACTGACAATTCCGAACAGTGATTTTCTACTTCTATAAATTTTTAAATATTTTTCACTGACAATTCCGAA
>KZ651585.1:289638-306674 GCA_001010745.2 Gerris buenoi | reverse complement strand
AGATTATGTTGCCGGCAACAAACAGCAATTTATTGAATAAGGATAATGGCTTGTCTTGCTCCTTTTTATGACCTTTATTTATTTTGTTTATTTTATTATTGTTAATTTTGTTTTAACAAGTTGTGCAAACAGTCAGTCTGTGGCACACACGGTCAACATGCTGTTTGTACTCACCAACGTGTTGGCAACACTTCAAGGTCAACATGCTGTTTGTACTCACCAACGTGTTGGCAACACTTCAAGCCAGTAATAAACTTCGACTCACCACGTCCCATTAACATTAACCTTTTAATTAGATAGGTGTTTTATCAGCTTTTCCATAATCTCTACTTTAACGGTTTTAATTGTCCAATTATAGCCTTGTAAAAATAAATATATATAAGCCCTCTTTTCTAATAAAATAAACTGAGGAATGTACTTTTTTAATATCGATTACAAAATAGACAATTTTCATAAGTGGAAAAATATCAAATAAATAAAGGAGGAAATTACCAGTGTGCGTAGTATTCCTTACACTCTTATCTCTGACAGTCGATATGCAAGGTTAGTCCGTGTGTTACTTATTCACTTACTGCTTTATACTTCATTAATATTTCTTATTAGTTTGAAAAGTAATTATTTGTTTTTGTTACTGTTTATCTATTGACTTTATGTGGGTTACTCGGCTCGGCCGATGTAATGAAGTATTTGAATGTTTTGTACGTTGTTTAACTCGACCGGTGTTATTTCCTTATTATGAAAAGCACTATACGAATGTTTATGTTTTGCAGAGATACTTAGAGGATGGAGGGACGTGGATTCATACCGTTGTGGTTTCTACCCACGATGATCATGATAAGAGCCGATTACGTGTGTGATCATGTAAACATTTCCTTGACACTGTGTGAGTCTCTGTTTCCTAAGAGCCTGCTGAACCCGGAACACATTACCGCCCCCGTCAGAGTACCGGACTCGTCTTGTGTTTACCGGAGATATTCGACGTTTCTCACCATCACCAGCTACTCTTATCACCCCGGCAGTTGTGACTCTGTTCCTTCTAACGAGAGTCATTACGACTTCGGTGCTGCTAACAGTGGGGTGACGGACTTGACTATATTCAATATCAACATTACGAGTCTAGACGAAGGGGTGTTTGATTCCTGGTACGGCAGTCAACAGCTCCACATCATTATGAACCACCGCTTGACCACGATCCGCCCGGGAGCCTTCAGGAACCTCTCTCAAGTCTTTAATCTGACCATAAACAACAATCCCAACTTGGGACCTCTAGAAGAGCAAACTTTCACAGGTACTTTTACTGAATTATCAGATGCAACATTTTTATCACTGTTTCTTTAAATGTAAATACTTAAAATTTATCACTATGACTGCATCTGCTGTATCTGCAAATCTTTTATTATTACCTCTGATTAAATGTAAAATCCAATACGATTCTCAAGAGTACAAACCGATATAAATATAATAGCTGTTAGTGAATAAGTCAGTCAAATATTTTCTATTCATACTTTAGATAAATATTCTGACTCGTGTAAGTCACCGATGATTTATTCTATTTTTTAAGCCTACACTGTTATTATTTATTTTAGTAATTACCGCACCCCTAATGTTGCAGGCTTGGTGCGTCTTCAAGAGCTGCGTTACTTGAGAAATAATATCGTACGGATCAGCCACGTCGCTCCCGCTTTGAATCCTCTGTTCGTTCCGCAAATCACTTATTTGGATTTTAGCGGGAACTTTATAAAAGCGATAGAGGAAGACGATTTCAAACCTCTGGCTAATTCGGCGATACACACTCTACACATAAGTCTGACCAAAACGGAAACGATCCACGAAAAAGCGTTCGATCCGTTAAACGAACTGGTTTATTTGGATCTACAGAGAAACAACTTGAACTCTTCAGTCCTCACCCCCCTCGTCGACCGTATGGTGCGGAAAAACCTTAAACTCACTCATTTAAACGTGGCCGAGAATGTCTTACTGTCGGGTATCAAAGAATTTTTAAACGCGGTGGCTCAAAACGGCAGTAAAATTTTGTATCTCAATTTACGAGAAAACCATTTCGGGTTTATGAGCCCGGGATTCTTTCCGAGAATGGGGACGATGGAATACCTGGACCTGAGCGACGTGATGGTGGACGACATGCTTGAGGGAGTGATAACACAGGAGCTGATGCCGAGACTACAGTATCTCATCCTGGGACGGAACATCTTCACAGGTCTCAAGTCTCACATGGTCACCCACACCGTGTCTCAGCTCTACTTGTTCGACAACAATAACAATCTCCCGTGGACCACGTTCTTCGATATCGATCCGCAAGTATTCCTAAAGATGCCCAACTTGGAACTTCTGGACTTGACCAGAAACATACTTAATATTCTTATGAAAGACACTTTAAGGTACGCTTCGGCGCTGAAAGTCCTCGTGCTGAAAGAGACTTCTCTGTACGCGATCGAAGAAGGTGCTTTTGAAACGAACGGACAGATGTTTCTGCTCGATCTGAGCAGCAACTTCTTTCCGGTTGTGACTTCGTTTAACAAAGAGATTTTCAGAGGGTTGGACAACCTGATAGCTCTAGACCTGTCCGATTGTCAGATATCCTACATAAAACATCACGACGTATTCCAATATTTGAAGAACCTGCAGTACCTCTCCCTGAGAAAGAATTCCATCGGTAGAATAAGTCCTTTGCTTTTTACGACGGTACCGCAGTTATTGGTTGTTGATTTGAGATTTAACATTCTGGTTTCCTGGCATCGGAGAATATTCCAAAAAAACAAACTGTTGAACTACACTCTGCTCGATTACAACCACATTCAGACGATCACCGATGCGATGCTCCAAGATTTCCTCGTCGCGAAAGTAGTCCACCTTTACGGTAATTCCGTCGAGTGCGACTGCGATCTTATGAACACGGTTGCGAAGGCCGTCGAGAGCGGACGGATCCGAGACGTCCGCGACCTTCCGTTTTCCAGCGATTTGAACACTTGTATCAATTTAGGCGGAGAAACCATCGTGAATTATCTGAGCATGGTGAATTCGGCGAAATGCATGGACAAACGGTGGGTGACTATTACACTGGCGACTTTTTTCGCAATACTATTTACGACACTTGTGGCGTACGTAGTTTACTACTATTATAAATACGACATACACTTCTGGTTCCTCAAGGTGAAGAGAAGCTTAGGATTACTCCGTTACACGGGTTCTAACGGGACAAGTAAATCCGACGGTTTTAAATACGACGCTTTCGTTTCTTATTGCGTCGAAGACGAAAAGTTTGTGGAGAAAATGGTTTACATCTTGGAGAAGGACAAGTTGAAGCTGTGCGTGTTCGAACGGGACTTTGTGGTGGGAGACGTACTACCGGAGAAGATCGTGCAATGCATGGAACACTCGAGGAACACGATACTCGTGTTGAGTGAAGCGTTTGCAAAGTCACAGTGGTGCTGCTGGGAGATGTACGTAGCTCAGACTCGCAGTGTGTCGCACGCAGACAGTCCCCTCGTCGTCATCAAGAAGTCCGAGATCCCGGAGCGTTACATGACCCCCACCCTGCGCCACCTCATCAAGACTCGGGTCTACCTGCAGTGGCACGACAGCCAAGTCAGACAGAAAATATTCTGGCAGCAACTTAAAAACTCACTTAGTAGCAAATAATGTCACATCTAGAAAATAAAATAAAATTGTACAGGTCATTTTTAAAATGTGGTAAATACCTCGTTGTAATTTTGTGTACATTGTTGGAGCTTATATTTATGTTAACTTAGAAAAAGTGATGACAGTTATGAACTGTACACTGGTTTAATTTCTGTTGTTCTAACTTGTTGTTTTATTTGTTAATTTATTGTATATAGTCAGTTCTGTAAACAAGTGCAATGCAATGCACTTAATTTAATATATAGATTATGTTGAGTGGCTTTATCGTTGAGTATACTCTATTTTTACAGTTCCTCTCCAAAATGCTTTCTTTTTAACACTTAAAAAGTTAAACTATCACATCACTGAAACTTTAATTACAATTTTGATTTTCATTGAAATATGGCTCAGTGCATCTGGTTTAAGGTGCTGTCGCTGTATTACCCCCCCTGTATTATACTTCGACATACGTTATTATTATATATACGACATATGTTAACACACTTGCTAATATTCACATTTCTCTGCTTTCTACAGAAGTGGCTTCATGGATATTTTATTTTGCTAATGCTTACATTATGAATTTTCAGCTTTGTGTTTACAGTTCAACTGGCTTATGAATTATTAAAGGTTTTCAATATTATGTGTAAAGTAAAAATGATTACTTTTCAATGCCAGTTGAATAGAGAATGTTTGTTTTATATTTATTAAAATGCAGTTTACAATCAAACGGATCTAAATTTAAATTGGTGTAGACAAAAATTTGATTTAATAATACACTTCTTATTTTTATTACGTTTTCATTAGCTTGCTTTCTTGTTTGTTTGTTTGTCCAGTACAAATCTTACAATCGATTTCTAACTAACTTCCCGAGTAGCTAGGCATTTTAAACTTTTAGAGTAGCTCAAAACACGATGACAATACATTATTTTAATACTTTTTGCCATATTTCAGCAAAATTTAATTAGTTTTCAGCAAATTGTGCTGTATGGAAAAAATCTGCGTCATTTTATTTGTTTTAGTATGTCCCATTTTTACTATCTTCATTTTGACAGGTTTTAACATTTATGATTTATGACAGGAAATTTAAAAACGTAGTATATAAAAAGTTCTTTTTATCTTAAAATTATTATAATTGTGATTGGCAGGGAAATATGGATTTAAAAGTTTTGAGGACCCTAAAAAATCCGTTTCTTGTGCCTGTAGTCTGTATAGAAGTGTCAAGCCTGAACTACTGAACTGACTTCCATGACATATCTACTTCTACTTGTATATTAAGAAAAATCTCACCCCAAGGGGAAATCCCTGATGAACACATTTTAAATACATTTAAAAATAAATCAATTTAAATAGATTTAAATGCAGTATTGATATCTATGAGAGAGTATTGTTTGATTTGTCGGACTGATTTATCTTTATTCTGTGGTTCACTGTCTCGAGTTGTTGTTTTAGAAAAAATATCTTCCTTAAAATATCTTTTAAACTATTGTTTAGAAATTTGATTCTGTTTTCTAAATATCCAAAGAAAAGCGTATGACATTTTATTTCTAATGAAAGCGCTCAACAAATCTTTAAATTGTTCTGTCACTCAGCAAGTAGTTACCCTGCCTCAAAATCGTCGCCCTGGTCGGTTACTCTATACGAAAGAGCTGGCCCACGTTTCCTTGATCGCTCGCTCTCTTTATTCTTTTAATGAACTTGGTCTACAGGGTGAAGCCATTGATTCATTTCTAAAACTTAAGAACGTCCTCCCCAAACTTCTTGAAACATAATTATTTTAATCTTCTTCTATCTCCTTCTATCCAACATTGATCAATTATATTTTAAGCACTTTGTATTCATATTTCATTTTATATTACTCATGTATTTTTTATTTTATGCCTCTCACTCATGGCCTGTGTTCGGCTGTTGAGAGCACTTTAAATATATATAAATAAATAATAATGTAGAGGGAGCAATGCGATTTGAAAAGTGGTTCATTATGCTACACCCTTATACTAAACCTCTCAAGTGAGCTCAACCCAAACTAGAGTGACAACAACACGATCACGTGGTCACTGGTCCTTGTCTTATTGGTCTATTCCTTGTCCTTACGTCCTTACGCACGCTTGTCAACAAAACCTTTAACCTCATCTTGTGCTTTGTTTGATTCTTTTATTATCGAAATGTCAAAATATCAAATATTTAAGAGTAATAGTTATTTATGCACCTAGGGAGTAAAGTAAGCCATTATTCCCTGAGCGAAAAAGTTGATTCTTGAGGCGAAGCCGAATGAATCATGTCCCTAAATCCTGAGGCGAAGCCGAGGGAATTAGACTTTTTAAAGACTAATTCCCTAACTAAGACTAATTCGATAATTAGCTCCCGAGGCGAAGCCAAGGGAGATAATTATCGAGAAGGGAATAATGGCACTTTACTCACGAGGTACATACAATATTTTATCTCCTGTAGGAAGTAAATACATATTTTCGTTCATTGCACAGTTTTTATTTATTATTTTAATAAATAACAATAATTATTAGCACTTTTAATAGCAGATATAAGAGATTCAGTATTAAAAACAAATAAGAATTGGAATTAAACTCAAATAGAAGGTTACTTAGATGCAGGTTATAAACATAGATAAACATGGTCGTAAAAGCAGTGACGCCAACCTGATTTCAACATCTTCATTACATTAACCATTCATTTTCTACTATTTATAAAATAATTAAGTTGCAATCTTTACTTTTTCGCCCTACTTTACTTTTTCGCCCTACTTTTTACTTTTTCTCCCTACTTTTTGATTCAGGGATGAAAACACCTGCTTTAGTCCCTCTAAACTAATTCAAAATCATAACTTTTTTACCCTACTGGAGATAAAATCTGTTTGTTTTATTATAATAAATTATGTTTTATACAAGATTGCTTTTGGTTATGTAGGAACTATTACATGTTATTAACAACGTAACTGCCTTTAGATAAATAATACAGTTGACAACAAACACTAAAGTACATATGTATTTATAAAGAAAACTGTATTAAAATATTAAATGTAGTAAGAAAACATCACATTATACTTATCCTTATGAGCTGACATGAGATAAATTTGGAGTTTTTATCGAGATATCGATAATGTTTCACCAAACTTTTGCTTGGGAGGTTTAGTATAGGGGTGACGCATAATGAACCACTTTTAGAGACCCCGATTCTATATTACTGTTCCCTCTACCCAGTGGCGTAGCTAGCACTGATAGCGCCCGCCCGCAAGATAAAAAAAAGCGCCCCACTTTAATAAGCGCCCTTTACTTAATCCATTTACTTAATAGTGTAAATAGATATTATTATCGAGTAACAATGAGTTGTAACAATAAGAATCAAATAGGTAGCTTAGGCAATCTTAAGGAAATTCTTAATAAATTAGTAATAGACTAAAAAAATAAATATAATAATAATTAATAATAAGAAATAAGAATACTAATGCAATTGAAGGAAAAAAGTTTAATGTTTTTAATTAGCCACACTTTTTTTAAGGAACATATATTAGCACAAAATACGCAGGTACCAAAAATATCAATATGCTTTAACAAAAATATTAGGAAACTAATTTTTATTAAAGAAACGAGTAATGAATTTAAAATAATGTATTTCATAATAGAACACATTAAAATAAAGTATCAAGTTTAAGATTATACTAAATAACTTAAAAAAAAATCAGTATAGTTAACAAATAGTCCAGGCAAATTAATAAAAAAAAAACATGGAAATTTTAATTGTTGGCCCTATATAAGTTTCAACCTTCTGTGGCCATTTTTTTTATCTCCCACATACGCACGAACATAGATTTATTTTTACCTATATCTTCAAAAGCACTCATCTGATTTTGAAAAGCAGCCCGTAGAGATGGGCGCCCTCCCAAGAGGGGGGAACTTAACTGTTTCTTGCTACCACACCCCCTAAGAGTGTTTCCACAAAGTTTCAAAACTTTATAAATTATTTCCCTAATTTGCTGTTTTGTTTTTTACCAATTTGCCTGGACTATTTGGTGTTCAGGACTTTAGTGTTGTAATTGGATTCGGAAATGCATTTATTTTTAATTCTGCTAACCATTTATTTTTTTAGTACTAATTATATTTTTTTTTTCACCTCCTCTCTTTTTCAAGTTATACCTATTTTTTCTCCGATTTTGCGCCCCTCACAAGACTGCGCCCGCCCGCGGCCGTGGGCGCTGCGGCCCGATAGCTACGCCCCTGCCTCTACCCCTTCCTTACTCTGATCTACTTTTGTTTATTAATCATACATTATTATTGTGATTTATATAGGTATATTATTTGTTTTATACTGAATGCTTGATTGTTATGTACTATGTATGAGATTGTTATTAACTAAGTATGTTGTGCTATTTGTTTGTTCAGGGGAGATGCTCTATCGAACATGACGCTGAGTTTCTCTAGTCCGTCGGACGCAGTGCGCTACGCTGAGAAGGAGGGCTGGAACTGGCAGTTTGAAGAGTCCCAGGAGAACAAGACGGAGAAACCTCTCAAACCCAAGAGCTACGCTGAAAACTTCAACTGGAAGTCCAGGACTCGTGTTTCCACTAAATAACTCTCTCATCAACAAATATAGAACTTAAATACATTTCTTTGTATCTAAAATACTTGTTTCCCAATCTTGTACAGAATTTTAATTTAATATAGTGTTATTAAAGTTTAATTATTTTTTTTTACTTACCCTTACCCTAATTAATTTTTATTTGTTTATATTACTTTGCAGTGTACAACTCCTTGCTTAATACAGTGTGACAGGAAGTCAGACTCAAATAATAAACTCAAATAGAAGCTTATTTAGATGCAGGATTAAACAATGATAAACAAGGTCGAAGCAGTGTCACCAACTTGATTTCAACAACTNGCCCTACTTTACTTTTTCGCCCTACTTTTTACTTTTTCTCCCTACTTTTTGATTCAGGGATGAAAACACCTGCTTTAGTCCCTCTAAACTAATTCAAAATCATAACTTTTTTACCCTACTGGAGATAAAATCTGTTTGTTTTATTATAATAAATTATGTTTTATACAAGATTGCTTTTGGTTATGTAGGAACTATTACATGTTATTAACAACGTAACTGCCTTTAGATAAATAATACAGTTGACAACAAACACTAAAGTACATATGTATTTATAAAGAAAACTGTATTAAAATATTAAATGTAGTAAGAAAACATCACATTATACTTATCCTTATGAGCTGACATGAGATAAATTTGGAGTTTTTATCGAGATATCGATAATGTTTCACCAAACTTTTGCTTGGGAGGTTTAGTATAGGGGTGACGCATAATGAACCACTTTTAGAGACCCCGATTCTATATTACTGTTCCCTCTACCCAGTGGCGTAGCTAGCACTGATAGCGCCCGCCCGCAAGATAAAAAAAAGCGCCCCACTTTAATAAGCGCCCTTTACTTAATCCATTTACTTAATAGTGTAAATAGATATTATTATCGAGTAACAATGAGTTGTAACAATAAGAATCAAATAGGTAGCTTAGGCAATCTTAAGGAAATTCTTAATAAATTAGTAATAGACTAAAAAAATAAATATAATAATAATTAATAATAAGAAATAAGAATACTAATGCAATTGAAGGAAAAGAGTTTAATGTTTTTAATTAGCCACACTTTTTTTAAGGAACATATATTAGCACAAAATACGCAGGTACCAAAAATATCAATATGCTTTAACAAAAGTATTAGGAAACTAATTTTTATTAAAGAAACGAGTAATGAATTTAAAATAATGTATTTCATAATAGAACACATTAAAATAAAGTATCAAGTTTAAGATTATACTAAATAACTTAAAAAAAAATCAGTATAGTTAACAAATAGTCCAGGCAAATTAATAAAAAAAAAACATGGAAATTTTAATTGTTGGCCCTATATAAGTTTCAACCTTCTGTGGCCATTTTTTTTATCTCCCACATACGCACGAACATAGATTTATTTTTACCTATATCTTCAAAAGCACTCATCTGATTTTGAAAAGCAGCCCGTAGAGATGGGCGCCCTCCCAAGAGGGGGGAACTTAACTGTTTCTTGCTACCACACCCCCTAAGAGTGTTTCCACAAAGTTTCAAAACTTTATAAATTATTTCCCTAATTTGCTGTTTTGTTTTTTACCAATTTGCCTGGACTATTTGGTGTTCAGGACTTTAGTGTTGTAATTGGATTCGGAAATGCATTTATTTTTAATTCTGCTAACCATTTATTTTTTTAGTACTAATTATATTTTTTTTTTCACCTCCTCTCTTTTTCAAGTTATACCTATTTTTTCTCCGATTTTGCGCCCCTCACAAGACTGCGCCCGCCCGCGGCCGTGGGCGCTGCGGCCCGATAGCTACGCCCCTGCCTCTACCCCTTCCTTACTCTGATCTACTTTTGTTTATTAATCATACATTATTATTGTGATTTATATAGGTATATTATTTGTTTTATACTGAATGCTTGATTGTTATGTACTATGTATGAGATTGTTATTAACTAAGTATGTTGTGCTATTTGTTTGTTCAGGGGAGATGCTCTATCGAACATGACGCTGAGTTTCTCTAGTCCGTCGGACGCAGTGCGCTACGCTGAGAAGGAGGGCTGGAACTGGCAGTTTGAAGAGTCCCAGGAGAACAAGACGGAGAAACCTCTCAAACCCAAGAGCTACGCTGAAAACTTCAACTGGAAGTCCAGGACTCGTGTTTCCACTAAATAACTCTCTCATCAACAAATATAGAACTTAAATACATTTCTTTGTATCTAAAATACTTGTTTCCCAATCTTGTACAGAATTTTAATTTAATATAGTGTTATTAAAGTTTAATTATTTTTTTTTACTTACCCTTACCCTAATTAATTTTTATTTGTTTATATTACTTTGCAGTGTACAACTCCTTGCTTAATGCAGTGTGACAGGAAGTCAGACTCAAATAATAAACTCAAATAGAAGCTTATTTAGATGCAGGATTAAACAATGATAAACAAGGTCGAAGCAGTGTCACCAACTTGATTTCAACAACTTCATTTCATTAGCCATTCATTCTCTACTATTTATAAAATAATTAAGTTAAATCAAATTATAATCATTAGTAATAATGGGAGACAGACAGAGAAAAATAGACTCCAGCGCCGGGACTATTTTTCTCTGTCTGTCACCCATTATTAATAATGATTATAATTTGATTTAAATTGATATTTAAACTTTCTGTAGTATGAAGACTACCAAAAACTTAAAAATTAAATTTAAAATAATTAAGTTGGCAATCCTTCTTTTTCTCCCTACTTTTACTTTTCTCCCTACTTTTTGAGTTTGGGGAAGAAAAGACTTACTTTAGTCCCTCTGATCTAATCCAAAATCATAACTTTTTCTCCCTAATAGAGATAAAATGTTTTTCTCTCATAAATTAAAGAAATCCAACATTGAAATCCGTTTTAGATGTAAGGGAATACTCTATGAATACTATTTCTTTCTGATTCTATCGGTCTCATCTGATTTGATTGAAATTTGCATGGTAGGTGATAATGAGCCCGTTGTTGGTTCCATGTCATTTTCAACATTGGTTTCTCTTCCGCATGCACATAAACTTATTGTTATTAAAACCTATAAAAGTACTTATATATCTTTCTAAAGTAATTTCAGAATAAAACAATTAAAATTAATGATAAATAAGATTAAAATAAGGATATTAATGATTAAGAATTAATAGGGCTGCTTTGTTAATTAATAATACGTAATCCTATAATTTAAAAGGCAGGTTTATAAAGAGAGTAATTGTAAGAGAAAATGTAACAGGGCACTGGGGTATTTGAACCACTGATGTTATTAAAAGCAAAGCCTACTCTTGTGGGGGTCACCTTATTCACCCAGCTGTCCAGGTGGTTAATTGTAACAAATATATTATTACTAAATCTAAGGTGCCCTCAGACAGTTCTATGTTTAATGAATTAAATAAATTAGTCAATAAAGGGTTGTAAATACAAAACATCGTTAGTACAATGCAGGAGGTGAGGAAGCTGTTTCAATTTAAGTTCCACCACTCCGACTACCAAAGGGTTATTATTAGCTTTATTTACTCACAGTTAGCAGTTAAAGGTAAATTTAATATTTGTTATTTAAGTTGACTATGATTACTCTTTACTGTAATGAAATCTACAGAATTCCATCCTTTAATATATCGCTCAAAGTTACAATAATTCAGTTTTGTAACCCTTATCTTATTGTGGTACCTCCTCCTGATTTATTTTTTCATTTCTTGGATTTGTGAGAATGCTAAAGTTATTTTTGTAATTGTTTAGAAAGAAGATTCAAAATATTTTCAATGTAATTATTTTCAATGTGTCTGCAACTCCGATTAAGTTTTTAATTGAAGTTTATTCGCCCTTTGTTAATAATTATTAACTTTAAACGATTTGTTAATAATTATTAACTTTAAACAACTTTATAATATATAAATATATCAATCCTTGAGTGGCTACATCTCTCCGGCAACAGCTCTTAAACAGAAATGTGTTGAACTTGAGGCGTATCTTCACCTGAGCCTGCCTGGCTACGTACAGGCCTGGCTACGTACAGGCCTGGCTAGATGCTCTACTTGCAGTAGTTCCGATCGAGAAGCATAATAATAAAACAAATAACTAAATTTAGAAATTCTGTGCATTATTATTTGTAACATGAACAAAAGGTCGGTCCTGTTGGAGCGTTAAGTTCATTTTGGTAACAAGTTATCAAAGACTTCTGTGTAACAAATTACGCAAGTATTTTCCAATATGTAATAAATATTATTTTGTAATAGAAAAAAAACACATAAATTATACAATTTATTATAAACAGTTAAAAAAAATTACATTGTATAAAAAACCAATTAAAATGTAAAATGATGTGAGTATTTTTAAACGGACGTGCACTAGACATGGTACACGTGTTATCCCACACGTGCACTAGACATGGTACACGTGTTATCCCACACGTGCACTAGACATGGTACACGTGTCCCTAACAGAATCACAGATATGTTAGTTATCATGTTGAGAATTTACACGATGTTTTGCATGCTTCTGGTCTTGGAGCTGCAGGATATCTTCATGGCTTGGACGGCCTCAGCTTCGCTGATCCACTTCAGATTGCACACGTTCACAAATTTGTTCAAATATCTCAGCAGGTAATTATTCTGAAACAGCAGCAGTTCAATATTTGTCATTTTGATTTAGTATTATACCATCATTTTTCCTGAATTAATAAGCATTTTAACAATATTTTTTTTGAACACGACAAATCTGGTTATGGCAATCCTAGTTGGGTTGTCACTTTATCTAAGGTGTGTTTCTGTCTCTCCTTCACCCCCTCCCCCCTCNGACAGGACAAGTAGACGAACCTTGGCCGTGTTGAAGCAGATCTGATTGAAGTTGACGACAAGATTCTTGTAGCACGGGTAGTTCTTCTTGTTGAGGCTGAATTTAGACTGCGTTATCGCATCGTAAGCTTTGCTCTTACCTTTGGCTAACATCTTAAAAATGTAACTCATCGTTCTATCGGCAAATGCTCTGTTCTGCAACACATAATAACATAAATTAGCATGCATTTTTCTTGCGAGGGATAATTTGTAATGTTAAATATTTATCACTGTGATTGATTTATAGGTGATGTGGTGGTGATAGTGTCATCATCAGATATGGCGATGTCGCAGTCATCACCAAAAGACCTAGAACTTAATGATGACATCAACCACAGAAGTCTACAAACTAAAATTCATCATTGTGGTTTATATGTTAATAATTAGATTACTTAGATCGGTATTAAACTGGGGAATCGCTTATGTTTTCAGAGTCCTGTTGTTTTTCAGCCTTCGGCCTTATTTAACAAAATTAGACGATAACACCAATCTTTACAGCCACTCGATAAATTAAGCATCCGAGTATACTTGGTCCAAATCAATTTGATCAAATCCACTTGGTCCAAGTGTTTGTGGAACTTTGAATTAAGGTTTACTCAATGAAAGTATACTTGGTCCAAGTAGAGGAACTTTATTACTCTATAAAGAGAGGGTAAGATAGACTGTGTGAAATGTTTTTCCCTCTAGAACTTTCCAGTAAAATTGTACTTATTTTATCACCTTCTGGTTATCAAAACCCAGCTTAACCTCACATCTGTCACATTTTGACTCCTCATTCTCATAATTTGTCAGGTGGGCACCATTTTTGTTTTTATTAATGTCTACTTTGATGGAGTCCATCCTACTCGAATTGGACGTCCAAGTTGACTTTGACACACTGTTTATACGATGCAAAGTAGTCAACACTGACTTGGTGCAAGTACACTTGGATTGTGTAAACCCGGCGTTTAATAATATTGACAAGTTTTAAGCAGAGGTTTGTATAATTAAAGGAAGTAGTAGAAGTAAGTACCTGCTGAAGTTGAAGGAGTGCCTGGAGTCTCTCTTGCTTCTGATGTGGGAGGGCTCGGTGGAGTCGGGTCTTAGCAGTGTGGAGCTCCACCTCTCTACTCGCTACTCCCTTCGACACTTCAACAAACTCCTCCTGAAATAATATAGCATAGCATAAGGATACAGGCTTGGTGAAAGAACATCGTCACCTCACGCTGTAGTTTTATTAAACTTTTCTATATTTTATACCATTTTTTTTTTTNTCCCCCCCTTCTTCAATTTCTCCTTTTGATTACTCTACTAGGTTGGAAAGTTCGCACTTCACACTTGACTAAATAATTAATTACCGCCCCATGTTTGGGAAGAATTAATTGAAAAGACTGCTGCAGGCTTAAAGTTATGTATTTACCAGTTTTTCCATCTTACAACTGCTTTTAACAAAGGTAAGCGACTTTTTTCACTAACCATTTAAAATAGAATACAACAACTATTTGTTGAATAAACTATTTGTTTGTTCAAAACTAAAGCTCTCGTTGAGTATCCATATTCATGATAAAACTGAAGTTTAAAGTACAAAACAACTTCTACTAAACTTTCTCCTGTACGAACACATATCTACTTAGTCCTGTGATTTCCCTGAGTTTGTTGTTTCCTCCAATACAACAATATGCTTGGATTCCTATTAGAATAGATTTCATTTTTTTTTTTTTTTTTTTTTTTTTTTTCAGATATTTTTAAAAAAAATTTTTTTTTTTTTTTTTTTTTTTTTTTTTTTTTTCAGATATTTTTAAAAAGCATTTATTATTATTTCTTTTGGGGGGAGTAGTGATCCCAAATTTAGCTCTAATGTGTGTTTCTTGATTTCACCTCAGTGTAAGTTTTTTTTTAAAACAAACTATATCACTTTATCAAAATTGGCCCGGTTGTTTAGGCTCCACGTGACAGCAGTGACATTTAAAAAAAAAAAATCTATTGAAATTGAGTTTTCTAAACCATCTTAATAGTTTTTTCTCCACATATATATATATATTGAATATGAGGGAGTGAAAAAGACAGGAGAAGTAGACGAACCTTGGCCGTGTTGAAGCAGATCTGATTGAAGTTGACGACAAGATTCTTGTAGCACGGGTAGTTGTGGCAACAGCTCTTAAACAGAAATGTGTTGAACTTGAGGCGTATCTTCACCTGAGCCTGCCTGGCTACGTACAGGCCTGGCTAGATGCTCTACTTGCAGTAGTTCCGATCGAGAAGCATAATAATAAAACAAATAACTAAATTTAGAAATTCTGTGCATTATTATTTGTAACATGAACAAAAGGTCGGTCCTGTTGGAGCGTTAAGTTCATTTTGGTAACAAGTTATCAAAGACTTCTGTGTAACAAATTACGCAAGTATTTTCCAATATGTAATAAATATTATTTTGTAATAGAAAAAAAACACATAAATTATACAATTTATTATAAACAGTTAAAAAAAATTACATTGTATNTTTTTTTTTTTTTTTTTTTTTTTTTTTTTTTTTTTTTTTTTTTTTCAGATATTTTTAAAAAGCATTTATTATTATTTCTTTTGGGGGGAGTAGTGATCCCAAATTTAGCTCTAATGTGTGTTTCTTGATTTCACCTCAGTGTAAGTTTTTTTTTAAAACAAACTATATCACTTTATCAAAATTGGCCCGGTTGTTTAGGCTCCACGTGACAGCAGTGACATTTAAAAAAAAAAAATCTATTGAAATTGAGTTTTCTAAACCATCTTAATAGTTTTTTCTCCATGTATATATATATTGAATATGAGGGAGTGAAAAAGACAGGACAAGTAGACGAACCTTGGCCGTGTTGAAGCAGATCTGATTGAAGTTGACGACAAGATTCTTGTAGCACGGGTAGTTCTTCTTGTTGAGGCTGAATTTAGACTGCGTTATCGCATCGTAAGCTTTGCTCTTACCTTTGGCTAACATCTTAAAAATGTAACTCATCGTTCTATCGGCAAATGCTCTGTTCTGCAACACATAATAACATAAATTAGCATGCATTTTTCTTGCGAGGGATAATTTGTAATGTTAAATATTTATCACTGTGATTGATTTATAGGTGATGTGGTGGTGATAGTGTCATCATCAGATATGGCGATGTCGCAGTCATCACCAAAAGACCTAGAACTTAATGATGACATCAACCACAGAAGTCTACAAACTAAAATTCATCATTGTGGTTTATATGTTAATAATTAGATTACTTAGATCGGTATTAAACTGGGGAATCGCTTATGTTTTCAGAGTCCTGTTGTTTTTCAGCCTTCGGCCTTATTTAACAAAATTAGACGATAACACCAATCTTTACAGCCACTCGATAAATTAAGCCTCCGAGTATACTTGGTCCAAATCAATTTGATCAAATCCACTTGGGTCAAGTGTTTGTGGAACTTTGAATGGACGAATTCCCATTGTAAATCGATGGTGGCGCACTCACCTGTCAACGGACAGTTTCAAGAACTAAAATTTCAAACAAACCCTTAATCTTCATTGGAAGGATAGAAGAAGTTTTAGAATCTTGCTTTTATTTATTTACATTGATATTGTCAGTATCTTATCTTATAATATCATTAATTAACAACTTAATTGGTACAAATTTAAATGCTAATAAACAGGATTAAGTTATTTTTATATATACTATCTATTAACATACATAGCAAGTTCGAGATCATATGTTTAAGGAAAATTGAGTTGTGTTACGATTTTTTTTTAAGTATAATATGTGCCTCGTTTTTATTTATAATTAAAATAAGAAGTGTTAAAAAGTGATTTATAGTGTTATAAATAAATTAATAACCATTTATTAGAAATATATATAAATTTGTTTCAATAGTATTAAGTTTTATAAATTAACAATTATGTATTTCAAAATCAGCTAATTACTGTGGATAGTTATAGTTTTTTGAAAGGATGCCGAGGTGTTGTTATGGTGTTTGTAATAGTTAATAGTGACTCGCAATACAGC